>CATIWR010143551.1:0-26587 GCA_949677035.1 Omphalea diandra
AGTAAAGAAATCCTTTCGTCAAAACTCTAGAAAGGATAAAGTAAAGGATAACCTTATATACATACGTATACGTACTGAAATACTATCTCAAATGATTAATTGATTAATAAGGGCCCGAATCTATATTTCTATATTTTTTTATCTTTATCTTTATATTTTATATGAAAAATGAAATAAAATAAAAAAAATGGTTTTGAATTGATTTCAAGTTGAAGAAAGGATTGAATATTAGTTGATGAAATCATTCACTCCATAGTCTGATATTCTAACTATAACATTATTTTCATTATGATAAGCATTTAATATTTATCTTCCATGGGCCATAATCTTAGTATGTCTTAACATTATTTCAACTAATTATGCATCATGATCATTTTACATTATAACAATATTAGACATATACATATCATATTGTTCATAACTTAGACTTTGTCGAGATTACTAAGAATATAAGACATAACTTAACATTTTGTTGAATACATTTATAACTCTTTCAATTATACATATGCATCATTACTATAGGTAACTACAAAGAAATGATGTAATGCCTTAACCATTTGTGATATATAACTTAAAACCTTATCTCTAGCCTTTAACTTCAAGCATATATCCATGGCGTTAGTCCTATGCTTAACCCATAAAATAATCTATGTGTGTGGGGGTGAGCTTCTTGTGAGAAACTCAATGAGGAATTTATATTATCCATATGCATGTTCACATGTCTTTACACAAATGCATTTTTTATTGCATGACACATAATTTGCATACAACATTATATGGCATATCATTACATATATGGATAGCCAGGACCATGGGGATTCCTACTTGGTTTACTTTTCTTTCTCAGACAGGGGAGTTGCCTCTCTAGTCGTGCACTCTTGAGGGAGTTGCCTCTCTAGTCATGCACTCTTGGGGGAGTTACCTCTCTAGTCATGCACTCTTAAAGGAGTTGCCTCACTAGCCATATCCTTTATTTATCTCTTAGATGGGGGAATTTCCTTGCCAGCTCTGTCATACATGTATATCATTACATTCATTTCACATAGTTTACAATCCTTGCATAACTAGCTATGAGTCTTTGGATTTCCACTTCTTCCCTAAACTATCCTTACATCACATGGAATTTAAACATAACATTTATATTATGTCATCTCATTTCATCCATAAAAATGCATATGACTTTTATATTAATGTATGTTGGCCTACTATGGCTTATACATTTAAACTCATAATACATGTATGCAATGGATAATAAAAAGCAACTAAAATCCCTCATTGCTAGCCATAGATCTTCCTTTTTTATGTTTTACTCTTTCTCTACTTTTCTTTAACCTTATTTTCCCTTAGCTTTATCTTTACTTGTTGTTAATCATCTCACCTATACATATGTCTAAGCATAAACATTCATTACATTATTACTATAACTTCTAAAATTTAGAGAGTTACTCAAACTCATTTGTAAAACATATAACATAAACATAACATACATCACAATAGAGCAAAAGATCTTATAAGGACAATAAAGTCCTAAACATCAATCAAGAATATAAACATAACTTTCATTAGGTCTTGCTTATAACTTAACTGTCATCCTTCATACTTAGCTCATTGTCACCACTTTTTTTTATTTTTTATCTTATTCATAGTATCAATATTAACATCACCATTAAATCATGTGGTAATCCATAATTATAATCCTTAACTCATTTCATAATCATCAATTTATATTTCTAAATTCATCAACATATTCATTTTTAATCATATCTCATACATATCTTCATTAAGACATCCATACTTAACTCCACCTCAACTAGGATGTAAGATATCCTTCAACACTTGAATAAAAGTTCAAATCTCAAATTTATAATTCTATATAGCATTTGAGAAGTCAAATAATAGTAAGGAACTCAAAATACATCAATTTCCTTGGCATTAAAACTCATTTACATAAGAAACAATCATAAGCTTATTAACACATCAATATCTAACTCAATGCAACTAAGATGTTGACATCCTTCAAGGCTGAATTCTTATCATAAAAATTAAGTTTATGATGCCAAATAACAATTAAGAAGACAAGAATCACTAAGAATTCATATAATCAATTCTTATCTATCAATATTTTTCAAAGCTCTAATTGTATACTACATCAATATTACCTTTAGTTCAACCAAAGAGTAGAACACCTTAAGCTTAATTTCCTTCTCAAATATAAATATTAAAATACTAATTATCATTTAATAAACCATGAAACATCAAGAACCAAGAGAAATAAATCACACACATAAGTACATCTAAATCCCCTTTTGAAGACCATATCACCTTCCATGCCATGTTAACACCAAACTTCATCTCATCCATCACCACTAAGCTTAAAAACACTATAAACACACTTATTCAAACATAGAACAAATGTATAAGAAATATGGATGATTATAAATTACTTGAAATAGGCAGTAGAAAGTCACTAACTTGCTTAAGAGATGGAAGAATATGGATGAACAAATTGATTCTCCTAGTTTGATTTGGTAGCGTTGGATAGAGGAGAGGTTTTGGAAGGATTTTGGTGAATTTTGGACTATTAAAAACTTATGAAAATGGGTTTCGAGTCGTGTTTAGGTGGAAGATAAAGAGAAAGAGGTGTAAAAAGACAAAAATATCAATATAGAGTATTTTAGAAAAAGTCCATTAAAAATGCTACTTCCAACCCATTAACTTATGGTTCCACCCTTTTGTCCTTTTCATAAATACACTTCAAAAACCATTTTTAGGCATTAATGATTATGTAAATGGATTAAGAGTCATTTTTAGGAAGAAACTAAAGATAAAAAGGTGTGAGAAGGCTAAAATGTCCAAATGGGGAATTCAAACTTTTCAAAAGCTTTGCTTCCAACTTTTTGTTCCTTCCCCTAACACAATTAAAACACCAATTATATGCATTTAAAAATCATCTAAAACACTTCATTATCATGTCATATAATGTATATTAGGCACTCAGATTATGCATACATTAAAGTAACATAGGCAGTAACATTAAGATAAGGCAACTATGTAACTATCCAACTCTTCTTTCCTTCCTTTAAGACACTTCAAATACCAAATTTAGGCACCTAAAATACATTTAAAGTAATTAATTAAAATGTCATCTAATCACACATTAAACACACTTATATACCTTATTAGCCATCAGAGATCATGTACCTAACTTAGCTTATATCTTGACTTTCATCATCCTTCCTCATTTCTTTTTAACATGTAATTTAACATAATTTTCTTCCATAAAATATTGACATATTCTTCATTTTTAAACCTCTAATACCACAATTCATACATGTTTGCCAATCATCATTTTTTACACATTCATACATGTTTGTTAATCATCATTTCTTACATATGTGTACTTATGCATCATAACTTACTTTCTACTTATGACTTAACATCTTTCACCTTCATATCTCTTAGTCATCCTTTCTATCTCATATCATATCATAATTAATCATCGTTATTTCATTACAATCATCATTATTTCTTTAAATTTAGCCTTCATATATTCATCACTTAGGGGAAAAAGTCCTCATTTATGAGAGACCCCCAAAGACCAAGTTTTGGGCCCTACACCAAACCCTCTTTACTTCACTCGAGCAGTTTTCTATCTTGCCATCTCCTTCTTTAAGGCTTTAAGTCCATTTTTGCAAAATAACAAAGTATTAATATCATTAGTGAACATAGTATAAACAAAAATAAATGGAAAGAAACTATAAGTGAGCTCGGTAATAGGGTGGTATTTCTCTATGAATTTCATAAGATCCATTGGGTCTTCCATTTTTGCTCAAAGCTCTTAGTCATCTCCTATTCCTCCTTAGTCACCCAAATGGTCACATTTCACCCCTCCTTAGCCATCTACCTCAAGGGAAATGGTACATTCGTAACACATGTGTCTAGTGCTTCTAACCCTTAATGAAAAAAGGGTAATAGTTGAATAACCCATTCCATGTTTGGAAGACACGTGGCAGTGGTCCTTACTATCTGAGTGTGAAATTGAATATAAGTGTTTCACTATACCTGTGGTTAACAGTATGCCTTTCTCTCGATCCAATGAGCATATCCCCTCCAAAATCAATAAGTCGTTTGGGAGATTTAGTAGATAACAAACTAATATGCTTGCAAATCTACAAGGAGAACCAAATCCCAACCTTTAGGTTTTTCTTATATAAAATAAAATGGTTGGCCCAAAAGTTAAGGTAGGCCTTTTAGCTCTGAGCTCCGCACTTTTAGTTTAAATTCCCTTAGAATTCCATACTGTCACCTTAATTTTAGCAACTTTTGCTTAGACATCCCATTTGGCACCTTTGCAACCTTAGTGTTGGTCTTTCAAATCTTTAATGGCATGAGTTAAGCCTCTACCTCTACTAGCTTGCCACTCTCTAAACCCTCTTCATTCAGGCCCATTTCATTCTCAACGTCGTGCTCGCTCAGGCCAACATCATTTCTAGCCCTATATTCATTCGAGTTGCATATTCTTCTCTTTCTTCCCTATCATTAACCTTTAATCCAACATCTTCCTCCTCTACCACCTTGACTCCCTCTTCTTCCTAGTTCTCTGTAGCTTTGCAAAGTTTTCTTCCATGAATCTGTCTATGTCTATGGGTGAAGGCATTTTCTTGCTTAAAATAAGAGAAAAAGGTGGGGTGTTATGTTGGCAACATCTATTTTAATAAGTTTAATATATTTTAAAGAAGAAAAAGAAAAAGATATGAAGTTTAAATCAAAGCTCACCTTTTTGTTGTGACAAAAATTTAGCTACAACATGCAAAAAGTGAAAGAAATTTTAGATCTTGTAGATGAAATTTCATAGTGACAATATTGAGAAAAGCAAGACAAGTTTCTAATCACATTTTTCCTTATTTATAGGCCTCAAAAGGCATGACTAACTATAGAGCTAGATGAACTAGCACTTCATTAGATGACCCAAATCATTTCATCAATAGTAGTCGCCCAAGGGATGCTAATTGTAAGACACGTGGCAAGGTAAATGATAGGACATCTCAATTTGAATTTTCAAGTTCCCTCTATCTAAAACATGAACGAATCAGTCATTTTCCTCTTTACCATTGAGCTTGACCAATCTAAGATATACTTTATGTTAGCTCAGTTACTTTCTTTCACCAAATTTTAAGACGTACACAAATTTAGGCTGAGGGGGATACATAATACTATCCTCACTAAAATATGCTAGGCCCACTACTATGTAAGGCCCAACTTAGAGCTGAGAGCCTAAACCATACAACTTGTCATAAGCCTAGTTCAATCTAAGATGAGCTCTCAATTTATAGGCCAACATTAGCTTGACCCATATACATGGCCCTTCATTCCATCCATTATCCTTATCAGGAAAGGATAATCCTCATTAAGAAAGAAAATCCTTATCTAGAAAGAAGTAGAATCCTAATCCAACATGGGGACTGTCCACCCAAATCATTATATAAAGGGCATCATCATGTATTTCATTCATTTTATTCTCACATACTTTTACTTTGTCTCTCAAGCAATGTTTATTGACTTAAGCATTGGAGTGGTCTTTTGACACATGGCTAGATTTGCCTCTCACCATTGTTTGCCTTGCAGAGATCAAACCATAACTACTCAAGCCACTCAACCATAGCCCAAGAAGACCTACCCAGACTTCCTAGCTTGGTGGCTCAACAACATTAGGTATGATGAGGCATTAGTATTGTATGGGCTAGTGCAAGTGTTAGTGTATTAATTAAACAAGTATAATTTAGCCTAAATAAAGAGGTGGAATGGTGTAATAGGTAGCATGTTTAAAATGATATACTAGGTTGGCTTGATTAGGTATTATGATAGTGGCAGGCTGCATTGGATTGTCGACAATCAGATTAAATGATAGACCATTGATAGATAAAATTGTTTAAAAAAAAATTATATGATGCAAGACATATATATATGTTTAATATTATAACCTAAACATTTATAACCATTGTGAATTTTACTGTATCCAAGAAACACACAAGATCAAAGATTAAATTTATTTTTAGCATATGATCTTAACAAAGGATAACATAAAGAACTAAAAATGGGAAATTCATGGTGATTGGGTTTAACGCTAAATAAAAGTTCATATGGTGTTCTTTCTATATGTTTGACACTAATAATTAATTAACAGTGTAGACCGTAGTTTTAATAGCATGATTCCAAAATTTTTTAGGAACAAAAGAGTGATAAAAAAGAGTTCTACTAGTTTCAATAATGTACCTGTGCTTATGCTTTGCACATCTATTTTATTCAAATGTGTAGATACATGGACTTTTATGTGTAATGCCATTGTCAACAAGATATTTTATAACGGATTGAAACTTCCTTCCCAGTAAGATTGAAAATTTTAGTAGAATTTTCATAATATGTCTTATTTATCTTACAATATTTAATAAAAATAGGAAATACATCATATTTATTTTTGAAAAATAGGCTCAATCGTATTTACAAAATGATTAAAAAAATACATAATAATAAAAACCTTTTTAATATAATAGGGGAAGGTTTTGAAACATCACATTAAATGAGTGCAAAGGCTTAAAAGCTATGAAACTAGACTTGGAAATGGAAACTTATTGGACTATCAACATTAAAAGAAGAATAAAATGAAACAACTTTATTATTTAAAAATGGAATTTTGTCGTTTGCTAAAGCTTGCTTTATAATGTGTATGGTTGCATAAGCCAAATGTTTATACAAAGTCAAACATGATGTGAAAAAAGCTTTAACATCAAGCCCTTTATGGAAATTACAATGATAGTTTCCAAAGATCTTCTTCACTTTAGCCTTTACGTAGGATGAAACTAGCATTGATATCCTTGGTAAAAATACAAATAAAAAATCAATGGATATTGAATTTTATCTCATAAAAATGCATTAATAAAAAGTAAAATTTTCATACTGAAAGGAACATGCAAAATTTGATTGAATAAAGTAACAACTTATTGTAGTAATAAAGGAATAACCACTATGTGAAATTGGAATAGAATTACCATCGTTGATAAGAACTTCATCTATGCCAGTGTATTTTGTACTAATTGTAACATTATCTATGTCTACCACCAAATAATGATTTGTATCTTTATTAACAATCTATTATTATAGGTTAGGGTGGATATTGGAGCAAGGTTTGACATATGGTTAGGTTGATTAGGTGAATTAAGTTATTTTTGAGCTTGAACAACTTCAAGTTATGTGACCATAGTCATTATGGTTTCAACATTGAACATCAATCCTAATAGAATTTCGTGTTCATTAAGTTGTAACAATTTGGGTTCACCTATAATGATATCCATAACCCCTACCTCACATTCTTCCCCTATGTGATCCATTGGCCACCATGTCTAAAAAAGGAAAAAGATTAACATTGATTAAAATAAGTCATAGGTGTCACTAATTTTAAAGAGGGAGAGATTTTTTTTTTTTTTTGTAACTAAGTTTCCTTACTTAACATAGGACCATATAAGTTCCTATAGGTGATAGGTTCCAACTGAGCTTTCTAAGCACAAACAAATGGTTGATACTCTAATCTTAGGCCTTTTATAGCTTCTCTAACTAAATCATCTTCATTAACCAGATGTTGGAAGTTAGCTAATTGATTTACTATTGGCTTAGTATGATCCATATATATAATGATAAAATTTGCATATCTACTTAATTTATGAAGCCAACCTTAAAGATTTTGAATCTAAATTCCTAAAGTAATAACATATATGGCAGCCAACTTGTCCTATGCTTTTCGGACTATATTATCACCAATAATTTGAGCAAGTAAGCCATATGAAAGAAAGGTTACTAACCAACTTAATATAATTTGGTCTTTTCAGTACTAATTAGCATATGTAGGGTTTTGAACCTTAAAGTTCTAATTTTTATTTTGATAATAATAAGCATAGGTTAAGTACTAATTAATGTGTAAGTGTTTCTATGTTTGGTTTTAAATCTCTCAATGCATTAAACTCAAATTTTAAGATTTTAGGTGTATTACAAGCCACTTAATGACTTCAATTTTAGGTGTATTACAAGCTACTTAATGACTTCAATTTACATGACCTAAGACCTCTAGATTATGATTCTTTCAAGGTAAAAATCCAAAAACAATGCTTAAAAACCTTTACGATTCAAAAAAAAAAAGATAATTTCATTGAATAGCTTATTCAAATCATTAACTATGTACATAAGGTGAATGTCCTTATGCACATGTTGAATAGGCTTGTTCATCATGAAAAAAGTTAAAATCAAATAGAATATTTAAATAGCTTAGGGGTTAGGTGAACAATTGTGTATATAAGGTGAATCACCTTGTGCACACTTTGAACAAGCTTATTCACCATGAAGAAAAGTTGAAAAATCAATAGAATATTTAAGCAACTTAGGGGTTAGGTGAATGGCTTAGTGGAACTGCCTATGCTTCTTGAAGTATGTCTAGAATACCTAAGGTTATTTGAACGACCTTTTGGAATAGGCTAGTACACTAGTGAAATGAGCCCATTCAGCAAATTATACATCTATTCACCAAAAATAAATTGATGAAAATTCGTATATAATGTTTGAATGGTTTTGACTTATTTTTAATGGACATGATGAATGGCTTTTTTCATTAACTATAAAAATTGAAAAATTTCACAGAAAGGTGTAATGGACTAAGTGCATTTGGAATAGCTAGAAGAATAACACATTCCAAGTCACCAAGCTTTAATGGATTTGAAAACTATAATGAACAACCTATGCATGATATGTGAACAACCTAGCATAGAAAGTGAACAACTTATGCAAACTAACTGAACGACCACGTTTAAACATTGAATTGCCCTATTCAAGTTCAATTTTGGAATATCTAGGAAGAATGGCCTTGCAGACACTTTGGAATAGTCTTTCATAAGATTTGAATGGCCTATTTAGTAAAGTGAATAACCCATTCATAGGTAAGATGATTAATTTTTCTTATAACCTCAAAAAATGTGACTTGTCTTTACAAGCTATTTTTTGGGCCTTGCTTTATAAAACAAGACCACACCAAACCTTCAGAGGGTTGGAACAATTAGGAAACCAACTTTAAATCTTCACAATATCTCAAGTTTTTTATTTTCAAATCTCAAACTTATAGTCGTATTTGGGTTAACAATTATTAAAAGGGATTTAGCTTGAGTTTTGTAATGAGAATGATCTTTATTGAGCAATCTTTGTAAATTTTATGTGAAGATCATAACTTAGGTTGGAAAAATATTTTTGCATGTGTTAAGGCTGAAGATAATGCCTATAAACTATATTGGATATGGCTTAATAAGTGCTTGAAAACTTTTGGGGTAAGTCTAAAAGATAATTTAGGCTTGTAAAGGTTTGAGTTGCACCTCTAAGCAACTAATTTAGTAGAAAAGGCTTTAGTGGAGAGGATATAGGTAAGAGTTTTTTTACAACCCTCTATAACTTTCTTATGCCATTCTTTGCTTCTCCCTTCTTTCTAATGGATTGATTTTCATGTTCTTTAATTTCTATAAAAATTTGTCATAATCTATTTGCCCCATTTTAGAGCTCCTCATAACATGTAGTATTAGAGACTCATCTCTTCTTAAAGCTTTATTGAAATAGCAAAGATCATATAAAGTTAAAAGGAATTTGATCCAGCCACAAGGCTCTCTTCTTCAAAGGAGATGACTATAAGATGGAAATTTTCTTTAACAATGAAATATAAAGTTAAAAGGAATCCAATCCAGCCACAAGCCCCTCTTCTTTAAAGGGGATGACTATAAGATGGAAATTTTCTTTAATAATGAAATGATATATCTATGGGAGATCATAAATCTATTTTCAAATATGTTTGATGATTGTTTAAAAGTGGGATCTTTATCATTAGGTTAGGGTAAAAGTTATGGGATGGGTAAGGTTTGGGTAAAGTTGGTTTGATCAGCCACTAATAGGATATCGTATTGATCATTTAGAAGGAAAGCTATTAGTGGAGGAGAAAAAGAAGAAACAGTTGTTATGGATATTAAGGAGTTTGTGTTTGTGGCTATCATATTAATTAATGTGTTTAAGGTATATGAGATTGTTATGCAATATGGTTGCTTTGGTTATGGGTTCGATGAGGCATTGGTGTTGTATGGGCTAGTGTAAATGTTGTTGTACTGAATAAAAAGTATACGTTAGCCTAAATAAAAAGGTGGAATGATGTAACAAGCAGCATGGTTAGATGATAGGATGGTTGGCATGATCAAGTATTATGATAATGGTTGGCTATATTGAGTTATTGATAGTCGAACCAAATGATACACAATTGGCAAAGGATAAATCTACTCACTAATATATATGTGTGTGTGTGTGTGTGTGTGTGTGTGTGTGCATGCTTAGTATTGTAACCTAAACATTTATAACCTTTGTGAGTTTTATTACATCTAAGAAACGATGTAAGGTCGTGATCAAGAATTAGTATATGATCTAACATAAAGAAATAAAAATGTGAATTTCATGGTAATTGGGTTTAACACTAAACAAAAATTCATGTTGTGTCCTTTTTTATATATTTGACACAACTAATCAATAAATGGTATAGACTGCAAGTTTTATAGCATGATTCTAGAATTTTTGAGGAATAGAAGAGTGATGAAGAAGAGTTCTACTAGTTTCAATAGTATGCCTATGCTTATGCTCTGCACACCTATTTTGTTCAAGTGTACAAAGATAGCATGATTCTAGAATTTTTGAGGAATAAAAGAGTGATGAAGAAGAGTTCTACTAGTTTCAACAATATGCCTATGCATATGCTCTGCACACCTATTTTGTTCAAGTGTGTAGAGATATAAACTTTTATGTGTAATACCATCATCAATAAGAGATGTTGTAAGATGTTAAAATTTCCTCCCCAATTAGATTGAAAAATTCTAATAGAAGTTTCAAAGTAGTTCTCATTAAGATTACAAAATTTAATATAGAAAGGAAATGCATCTGATTTATTTTTGAGAAAATAGACCTAATTGTATTTACTAAAATGATTAAAAAAAAAGATTACATAACAATAAAGCCTTCTTTTGATACAATAGGCGAAGGTTCCAAACATCACAGCAAATGAGTTCAAAAGGCTTAGAAGCTACAAAACTAGACTCAAAAAAGGCAATTTATTAGATTTGCCAACATTAAAAGAAGGTTATAGCAAAAAAATATTTATTATCTAAAAATGAGATTTTATTGTTTGCTAAAGCTTGCTTTATAACATGTATATTTGCATGAGCCAAATTTTCATGCAAAGTCAAAGAAGATGTGAAAAATGCTTTAACATATGCTTTGGCCCTTTATGGAAATTACAATGATAATTTGTAAAGACTTTCATCACTTTAGTCTTTGTACAAGATGCAACTAGCATTGATATCCTTAAGAAGAAAATAATAATAAAAATTCCATGGATACTGAATTATCTCTTATAAATATATTAACAAAAAAGTAAATTTTGAGAACTGGAAAGCAGATGCAAAACATTATAAGCAATATATTTTTATAGTAGTGCAAGAAGAACCATTATGTGAAATTGGAATAGAATTACCATTAGTGATATGAACTTCATTGGCGCCAGTGTAATTTGTACTAATTGTAAGGTTATATATGTCTGCCATCAAGTGATGGTTTGCACCTGTGAAAACAATCCATTATCATGGGTTAGGGTAAATGTTAGGGTAAGGTTTAATAAAGGCTTAGGTTGATTAGGTGAATAACTTATTTTCGTGCTAGAACAAGTTTGAGCAATGTGATTATAACCATTACAGTTACAACATTGAACATCAATCCTAGAAGAATTTGGTGTACCTTGAGTTATCACATATAGGGTTCACCCGAGGCCATATCCATGACTCCTACCCCACATTCTTCCCTTATGTAATTTTTAGCCACCATAAAGAGTAACATTGATTAAAATAAGTCATATAGCTCACTAATTTTAAGAGGAGAGGGTTTTTTTGTATCTAAGTTTCTTTACTTAACAGAAGACCATACAAGTTAGTATAGGTGATTGGTTCTACCTGAGCTTTATGAGTATAAAAAAAGGTTGATATTCTAACCCTTAGCCTTTCATAATTTCTATAACTAAATCATCTTCACTAACTGGATGCTGGAAGGAAGCCAATTGATTTACTATTGACTTAGTGTGATCCATTTATACAATAATAAAATTCATACCTACGGATCCATACCTCTAGTTAATTTATAAAGACGTCCCTCAAGATTTTGAATCTAAATTCTCAAACCAAAAGCATATATGATAACCAACTTATCCCATGCATCTCAGGCTCTAGTGCTACCAACAATCTGAGGAAGTAAGCCAACTAAAAGAGAGGTTACTAGCCAACTCAATACAATTTGGTCCTCTCAATATTATTTCTTATATGCATGGTATTCAACCTTGGAGTTCGAAATTTGTGTTTTGATGATAACAATCATAGGTTAAGTACTAATTAATGTGCAAGTATTTTTATATTTGATTTTTTGTCCCTCAATCTATTAAAAACAAGTTTCAATATTTTAAGTGAGTTAGAAACCATTTGATAGCTCAATGACTTCAATGTGCATGAACTATTCTGCAAAGGTAAAACTCAAATTCAAGGCTTAAAGACCTCCGAGATTCAAGAAGAAATCATAAATGCATTGAATAGCCTATTCCAATTGTGAACAACTATGTAGATATGATGAATGCCCTTGTGTACACCTTGAACGAACCCATTCACCATGAAAATAGTTGAAAAAAATCAGATAGAATGTTTAAAAGACTTAAGGGTCAAGTGAATATCTTAGTGGAATTGCTCGTGCATCTTGAAGTTTGTTTAGAATGACCCATGGTTTCTCAAACTACCTTTTGGAATAAGCTAATGCACTAATAGAATGATCCCATCCATCAAATTGAACAAACTATTGACCAAAAAGAAATTGATGAAAATTTAAATAGAATATTTGAATGGCTATGACTTCTTTTGGACAACTATGATGATGAATTTTTTTTTTTTTTGAACAAACATAAAGATCGACTTCATTCACTAAGTACAAAATTTGAGAAATTCTCAGATAGAGGTGGATTGAACTACGTGCATATGGAATGGACTAAAAGAACAACCCATTCTCTAAAGTGACAAAGCTTGAAGTGGTTTGAAAACTATAACGAACAATTGCATATATGTTAATAACCTTGAATGGAAGGTGAACAACCAATACCAGCCAAGCGAATGACCTTGATTAAGTATGGAACTACTTATTAAAGTTCAACTTTGGAATATCGAGGAAGAACAACTTTGCAAACATTTTGGAACACCCTTGCAAATGATGTCAATGTTCCATATAGCTTATTCATAGGCAAAGCGACTAATTTTTCTAATAGCATCAAAATATGCTTTGTCTTCACAAGAAATTATTTGGGCCTTGATCTATAAAAGGGGATCACACTAGACTTTTAAAGGGTTAAAACAACTAGGCAACCAACTTTTAACTCTACAAAATATCTTAAGTTTCTTTTTTTTAAATCTTAAACTTGTGGCTTTATTTGGGTCTACAATTGCAAAAGGGATTTAACTTCGAGTGTTTCTAATGAGAGTGATCTTCATTAAACAATTTTTGTAAATTTTGCATAAAATAACTTATGTTGTAAAAACATTTCTGAATTTATTAAAACTGAAGCTTATGCCTGTGAACTATATTGAAAATGACTTGACAAATGCCTAAACACTTTTTAAGTAAGTTTCACCTTTACTAATTACAAGTTATGATTGCATATTCTAAATTGAAAAACTCTACTAATAATATAAATTATGACTGTAGAAATTTAATTACTCATTTACTAATTAGAAGTTACATGTTTGAACTTAAGTTACACGTTTGAACTTTTTCTATGTATCATATTTTTTTATGAGCTGAGATATTTTTTTAAAAAAAATAGCTTAATTATATTACATCTATTGTATATATTTTTTAATTAACTCAATTTCATTCTCACATTTGAATTATTTAGAGTTAATCTTATATAGAGATGATGATATAATATATATATATATATATATATATAAAGAAAACATAATAAATGTAATAAACTAAATTAACTTTTAAATGTAAGTCTACATATAAAAAAGCATAATTAAGAAAGTCAACTCTTTTTAACTATTTGAATTTGATTTTTTGAAATGATATTTAGAAAAAATATTTTTTAAAAAATACACTAAAATTTATGTGGGCGCACATGAAGGAAAAACTTAAATTTTGATTATTGGCCTCAAGATATGATGTCTTTATTGAGTTTGAGATATTATATTCTAAACTTTTTCTTCTTTCTAAAAACTTAACCTTTTATATTTTTTATACAACTCACTGTTGATGATGCCTTTAGATTAGCAATAGTCTCCTTTTTTTTCTTATGTTATTTTATTTTAAAAATTTTAAATCTACTTATTTTTTTAGTAGATCTAACTTTTATTCTCAGATAGAGCTTTTATTATCTATTTATAATGGATTTGTTTATATTTTTTTATGGATTTTAATGCGTTATTTTCTATTATATTTTATTTGATAGTTTGATTTTTGATTCATAGTATAATATTAAATATAAAACTTACATTTGACAATGAATTTATGTTTGTCAGTGTTCAAATTAGCTTGTAGAAAGACTAAAATAGATTACTACCCTTTGCTATTAAGTATGATTCAATCCTTCAAGCCAAAATTATTATTCTTATTTTTTATATTTAGACATTCCTTAAAATTTATTTTATTAAAATATTATTGTCTCAGATCCAATATTTTGATATTGTGTTATTTTTTATTAATGATCTTTTTTAAAAAATAAGATAGTACAACAATAATTTAAAGGGGAAAAAAAGAAGAACAATTAAGAGAAGTGCTATCGCAACCACATTTTATGGTGCTATGTAGAACTACCTAGGATATGAGGCAAAAGACCACGAACCAACATCAAGATCCGCGACGACATTTTTTTTCTTTGTTAATTCCCAAAATGATCATAGTTGCTGGGATTCAAGACATTATGGGTGCTCTAGAATGAATTGACAGTTAAGAGAAAGCAAAGTGTAATGGGCCTTCACCAAAATGAGGGCTACCGATTAGCATGGATTTTTAGGTGCAGCGTTTTGGATTTCATCTTACAGTCTTTAAGATACATTAGTAAATTCTGTATAATCAATTTGTTAAAAATTCTGTATAATCAATTTGTTAAAACCAACTTTGATATTCAGATATGCTCACTTCAAAATATCAGTAGATGTGGAATGATAATTCGATATACCCTATAGAGAACACTAGACCAAATATCTATGGAGATTTCGACCAAGTTGTACAACTTAGGATCTTCTTCAACCTATAGAAGATAAAGAATGGATCATCTGATCAATGGTTATGGGAACCAAATATGAAATAAATGGAAAAAAAGATGAAATAACGTGTTTATTTGATTGGCATATGAGATGGATTCAAAAAATTTCGTAAGCCTATTTTATGGTCACTTCACATATCCTATTTGTCAATAACTTGGATTCTAATAGGACTTAAAGAGTTCAGAAAGATATGCACAAAGAATTATAGTCTAAGCTTGATTCAGAGACAGATTTCAACGTAAGCTACTAATCTGTACATCAAAAATCTTGTAACTCCAGTGAAAAAAGATTAGACAAAGTTGAAGTCGTATGCCTTAGCTCTAAAAAAATCTCGGATTAAAAGTTAAAATTACGTGCAAATAATATCCCTCCAATATCTCGTGTGTGAATTATATAATTTTAGTCGTCTGAACTTATGTGTGAATTATATAATTTTAGTAGTATGAACTGTGTTACATAGTCTTTTTTTAAATTATTATACGTTAAACTATTATTACATTTCATTATTTTATTATTACATTTCATTATTTTTTAAAATTATTAAATCATAAAATCTAATGCAATTGATAATAATTTAAAATAAAATAATAATTTTGATTTCATATTAGCTGGGAAAGATATTAAAAAATATAATGTTCTATATTTAATTCATATATAAAATTTTAATATAACATAGATTTATATTTAAATTATAGTAAAAAAGTAAAATCATAGTGTGCACAATACATAGATTTACCATAAGTGTTTAATTTAAATGGTTTTGAAAAACTAAATTTTAACTTTGTATCTATGCTCCAACTCCCAATTAGTTTCTTCATCTAATTTTAATGTCATATATGGACTACTACATCAATCTCCAAAAGCAACATCCACCTCTGCTAGTTTCTTAGGAATCGACCCATCAAATTGGAGTTATGCACATCTACCTGCCTCCAAAATTATCTATTTTCAATAGATTTATCTCCATAAGATATTAATAGTGAATCCACCATGTTGGAGCCTACAATATCAATCTCGAAAAACATCTCCCTCCAACAAGTATTTTGGGAATGGACACCATGTTGGAGATTTTTGTCATCTACCTTCAAAACTTTTAGAAATTGTAGGACTAAATTGGTCAAATCTTAGTCAAAACTCTCTTTTGATTTTGACAATGTACATTGATATGTTCTAACATCTTTTTTAAGTATTGATTTTGCAGTTTTTAAAATAGGTATGCATTAAAAGTTGTATGGAAGTCTAAATCTCAAGTTTTATAAAAGACATCCTAATTTGTGGGCAAGAACTTCAAATTCGCGACTGTGACCTTACAAGAAGAATGAATGACTTTGGTCTAGACAAATTTGCAGAGCAAATCACTGTCGTGACCTAAGGAAGAAAGCAATGGAGACCAAATAGATGAATTCGCGGTAACTATCACGTTGGGAATCGCAATCACAGCTTTTGGAGTTGTTTGGAGGAAGCCTAGTCCACAAACAAAATTTGTTAGGTGTTCAAGATAACCATTGACATATCAAAATTCGCGAGGGTGAAATAGTCTTTAAAATTGTGACATGATGAAGCAATTTCTCCTTATCAAACAGAAGGATTCACGGTGTCAATCGAGTCTAAGAGGAACAATTTTCGCTATTACGACTTTTGGTTGGTTGGAAGAACACAATTATTTTTCTTGAATAACCAATAATAATATGCCACATGATCGTGATTTCAACCTTTTTAGTGCAAGATGGGAAATCGCAATCGTGACTCATCAGTCATAGCCACTAATGACATCTGATAGACATTTAATGCAAGATTTGCCTAGTTTACCTTAGAGATTTAGACTTAGTTTCTTAGTAATGTTTCTTTGGCGGCTATAACCTATAAATATTTTACCAAACATACATGAATATAAGAGAATAACATTGAATATAGTCAAACTCTTGCAATTTGGTTTCTCAAATTTTAATTCTTTGTATGTGAGTTAATATTGTTGGGTGTGAGCATTAAAAACCATTGTTATTAGGTTTGAAAGTTAGCCTTAGTTTTTAAAAAAAAAAAAGTTTAAAAAAAAAAAAACTCTTGTAATAGGTTAAGTATGAGTTGTTGGGAAAACACTAGAGAGTTTTTTGCATGAGTCTTAAAATACAAGTTTGTAAGGTCATGTATAAGTCATAAAACACAAAGTGTACAGGTTTGATGTGAATTTGACAACACCACTTAGTGTTAGTGAAACACCAATTGTGAAAAATTAGAGAGTGAATGTAGGGTTTATTAACACTTTAACCACTATAAAATATTGTGTTCACTTCTTCTCCTCTTTTTTCAATTTCCATATTCTTCACCTTCCCTACAAATTTTTAAATTTCTCATCAATTCAACTTCTTCTTGCTAATCAAAGGACAACAAAAATAACCATCCACTTGGAGACTACACATCTGTCTCCAAAAGCTACATCCAAAAAGCTCACCATTTAAAATTTTACTTGGGGCAAGGTAAGCTTCTCCTTTCAGGTAATATTTGTTGCTTCAAGTTCAGGACCACAGCTGTGTTGGCCCCAAGTGATATTGAGCATGATGAGTCAAACCCTTTACCACATTTGTCCTTTGTTATAGATCATCTTCATGCCATTTTCTGTTGCTTATCCTATGGAGCAGATTTGTTCCGACTCCACCAAATTAGCCCAGTTGAATGATGGCTTGAGATTGTTGGCTAGCCTACCTCCAGGAGTCTTGGAGAGTTGGCACGTCTCCATGACCGGTATCTTTAGACCAGCAATAACAAGTTTCACTCATCGCCACAGAAGAAAGTCGGTTAAAAGATGAAATCGTGTCAAACGGTAACGGGTGCGTCTGATAGTCCAGAGGAGTAAATAGGCTTTATTTCATTTATTTAGTAATCCACTTGGTAGTACTTAATTAACACTTCATTCCACCTGTCACTCCGTTTGCCTTATTGGCATTCAGTTAATTCTGTCAAAATAAAGAGATAAAACTGAATAGGTTTAGCCAGCATCAGTATGCACTCAATGGACGCAGATGGCTTGCAAAAAATTCGAACACCTATTCAGCACCACATTTGACAACAGATGGTATAATAATCATGATAATCATTCATGGAAGCTAATAGCTTCAAGGTTTTATTTTTCTACTAATCAAGATAATCAATGCAGAACTTTTTTGTTTTTTTTTGTTCCCCCTACTATGAGCTTGTCGAGATTGTAAGTACACACAGGTTGTCTAGTCGCGAGGCCTTTCCCTATAATCACTGGCCAACACGGCTAAGAAATAGAAGAGCAGTAACCTTGAAACAGCTAACTGTGAATATCAAGAAGAAACATGATTAATCTACACCACTAGTTGTAGCATGGACATGCCAATTTTTATGCTGCTTATTACCCTCATGAAGGAAAAAAAGAATTATTCCTTTTGCCGCAGTAATGCATCCAGGAACTCATCACATTTTCCTATTTATTCTGAAGCAGGACCTAGTATTCCCTTTGGCTAACAAAGAAAAGCAAAAGCCATTTAGTCCAACAAGTTGTTTATCTCTTTGAGCATGAAAATGACATAGGCATATGCTTTAACGTAGAAACATCAAACAACTCCATGAACCTTTGATCTGAAACCCTAGCCTTAGCAGCTGCAAACCGCTGATACTCATCGAAGATGGATGATAGGCACCATCTTTGCAATTTTCTCAAGCAACCCACAACACAACCAGTTCGGTGCTGGACAAGAGAAAAGCAAGCAATGATATTTAACTTATGAGAGGTAGAATTTACAATCAAGTATGGATCTCCAAGAGACCAACAGTGCACATACCTTTCCTCGCTTACAGTGTATCAAAACGGGATGATTCCTTGCATCTACATTGAAATGATTATCCGTAAGTATTTAATCTCTCAAAATAACAATCAAGCCTATAGCCATAATGGAGTAACACAATCTTATGCACTTATATTACCAAGGACAACTTTTAGTGCTTCTCGAATTGTATCCTCTGGGATATTTACAAAAGGCTCCTGGATACACAGTTGAAGTATCAGTTAGAAACAGTGGAAATTTTCTCGAGATGGCTAAAATCAAGTAGACGTGAACAATAAAAGACACTTCACTGTCAATATTCTACTACCAAAAAAATTAGGAAATATGCACTTTTCCACAACTACATATTTGAAATAAACATCCAAATTATGCAAAGTTGTCTCAACAGAATACATGCTCTCATTATATTATTATTCATCCAACTGCGATATCAGCAAACCTTGGCTTAGCTTGACCTTATTCTTACTCCATCCATAACTGTCTCCTTAATATACTCCATATTTTTTAGGTTTCTGCTAGCAATTCTTGGCTAAATCAAAATTTTATGTTTACTACACAATCTAAAGCTATTTTATACTTACTTCCTGTCTATATCCAAGATATCTAGAGGCACAATTATGTTGCATCAAAATAGGAAAAATTCCATTATTTATTTGACTTTTTCTAGTGGCCAACATTTTACAAAGTTGCCTCAAACAAACAATGCCAGATCCTAGTTCATCTGTCAACAAGGTCCTAGACAGTTATTCATGACTAGAGTAATGGACATTCTTCCACTTCTCCTGCAACTATTGAGTACAGTAACAGTAATCATTGCCATGATGTGCAACAAATGTATAAAGCCAGTATTTACATTATAATTTACAGATGTTAGTGCTATAAGGCCATGTGCCTGTAATTATGCTGAGAATTTCATTAGCAGACTAGGGCAAGCAGATTTATGGATATGCAGTCACTTCATACAAAAATATATTAAAGGACAAAACTGTCTAAGGAGTGTCTTCCTAGGAATATGTTTTGTAATTGGGTAATAATTTAAAAATGAACGTTAAAACTAATCCCTTTGGAACATATGATATTATAGATGAGGGAGGAGTTAGCAAAATTCATGTTAGGACTTGAATTTTCACCAAGCATGACATGATAGGAATAAACCTGAAATTAATTAAAAAACAAAAGGATAAAAAAAAATAGAGCAAATTTGCCAACTGTAACAAGAAATTATTTTAGAAGAGTGATGAAGAAGGGACCTCTAAAATGCTTAAAGTCAAAGCAGAAGATAAAATTGGAGTATGCAGTCCGGTTTCGTTAATAGCCATACAAAATCTATAAATAGCTTAAATAGCAAATGGGATAAGAAGGCGTATAAACAATACTTGAAATAAAGCAGCCAAACACAAATTGTCTATGGCAAGTCTGATTCAGATCCAATCTAATGATGCTAATAAACCATGAAACTATTTGCTAATAAGTATGGTCCATATTTAAAATACTTAAGCTCCTAATTGCATATGTTATCGGAGCATAAAGAAAAGATAATGAAGAACAACATTAGAAGTTTTCATTTCATAAAAATATTCCTTATAGACAGACGATCCCACATGATTTCATAAAATGAGAACAAATGTTAAGAATATATTTCCCTACTTCAAACCCAAGAACTCTGCAAGCACACATTGCACGACAAATTTTCCAAATGCAGTAGTGATAAATCGAAAAAATTCTATTTTTAATTCCACTAGTTCAGTTTCATTGCTTTAACAATGGTTAAATTTCATCAGAAATCCTGTTGGGAATAAATTTTTACACTGATTCAAGAGTCTGCTCAGCTAATGACATGGGTAGGCTAAAGTCACGGAAAAAACCATAACTAAATTCAGTATATATAGCTATTTCCACTGGAGGAATTAACTTAAGCACCTGTTTAGAATTTAAAAGAATATTTGATCTAGAATTAATTTTTGAATTTAGATAGAAAATGACTTTACCCAAGAAGCATAAGATAGAATATTAGAAAGAAATTGGATGGCATAATTGCCTATTAACTGGAAATTTCTATTTAATGGACATTGGACAAACTACAAAATATACAGATGATTATTTCTTAATGTATGCAGTCAGGTATATGATTATAAGCAATACCAAACACAGTTACATATCTAATCCATGGTTAAATAAGGCCAAGATGACCAAAAGACTTAGTAAATTGATGCAAAGATATGAGCAAAACATCATAACAACAAACCTTTGTTTAACACCACAAATGGTTTATTTTAACTCATCATTCAAATATATTTTAAAAGAAGTATCAAGTTTTCATTTTTTGCATTGAGAAAGAAGTGCACTTCTTGATCATAGATGTCAGTGATTCCTCACTTTAATTTTTCATCTCAACCTTAAGTGCCGACATTCTTAGGGCTCTAATTAGCATCCTAGCCTAGTGTTAAAGGTAGTGTTTTGTGGAAATAGATACTTGCTGTTCAAATCATACTAATAATAATTTCTAATCCTACAAAAATAGGACAAAACCCGTTATCAGGACACTCCAATTGCAAGAAGTCAACAGCAAACACTTAAATAAATTAATGGAGTGTTTCAAAACTTTTGCAAATTCATTGATACGTGAACTAGAGTCCCAAACAAGAAGGGGTATAAAAAGGGAAAAGGGAAAAAGTATACTGGTGGCGGGAAAAAAAAAAGATTTTTATTTTCTAAAGTTTCTCAAATGCCAAAACAAATGAACAGACAAAAACTGCTAGGAGAGGAAAATACAAATTAGGAAAGGAATATATTACAAGAGAAACTGGGAAAGGCCATTGATCACATCCACTTATAATTTCTGCGTTTAAACAGTCCTATATATTGCATGTTGTTAAACTAGAAAAAAATCAGGCATTACAAATTCAAATGAAGAACTACATGTGATAATCACTGATGAATATATATATATATAGAGAGAGAGAGAGAGAGAGACTTTTTTTTTCTGTTTCTTTTTGTTGGTATGTTTATTTTCCTCTGAAATGTATGTGTAAATAGACATGAATACCACATGTATCAAACAAAAATAAGAAAAAAAAAAAAAAGACACATTATATAAAGAAAAGAGTACAGTATAAGTGCGAAATAGAAAACAACATATATAAGTTTTACCAGCAGAACAACAGCAGAAAGGGTAACAGTACTAAAGAACAAGATGCAAAAAATGGAAGAACATTGAAGCATAATGCAATATATTGATGACAATTATTGTAATCAAGCTAATTTTCTAACATAATAATAATAATAATGCGCATGACATAATCCAATATGAAAAACAAAATAATTTTAATTCGATATATCTGCCCCCACACAATAACATATTTTATGCAGCTAAAATTCCATAAATCAATTTTTCAGAACGACGATCGAGAGCAAGAAAGTGAGCTGACCTTATAACCTTCGATCCCGTACTGGAAAAGCCTAATCCCATTGGCCTTAAGAAATTCAGTGTTCGGCTCCGGATACGGCTCAGGACACAAACATCTACACAGCATAACCAAAAACCCTAAATTCATCAATCTCTCTTACGATGATAATACAATGCTACAGAGTATATATATATATATATATTATATACACATAATGAATAAGGCTTACATGATGGAGCGGAGTCCAAGCGTTTGAAGAAAGGAGAAGTTAGCGGAGTCAGGAAAGCCGGACCTGAAGACGCCATTATCAACCATGGCGAAGTTCAGCGGAGGCATAAAGGTGAGGTCATCTCCTCCGACGGATGGCGGCGGGGAGAGATCGCGATGGTCAATAACGGCAACTTCGATGGTCTTGCACATATCATCCTCAGGTAGTTGGGTAGTTTTGTGTTTCATGAGAAACAAAGAAAGGGATGGTGGGGGGAATCACGAGGGATGTTGTATTGAGTAGGTACGGGCAGCTTTTATCTTTTTGACAGTTAATAGAAAAAGGGAAGGAAGAAAATAAAAAGGCAGTGAGTGGGGCCTTTTAAACAAGCAAACTCGCAGCACTGGTGGCTACGCTGTGATGGTGGTGAAGGTGGTCGTGTGCGTTGGGCTATTTATAGAGACATTTTTCGGAGGTGGAGACGGCAATGGACGACTGGCTATGGTGCTGGTGCGTTTAATTTTTAAAAATTGGGAACAAAACGGCATTAAAAATGCAGGGTAGAATTGGTGTGTCCAATAAAAAAGAAAATGAATCAAAAATAATTATATATTTATATTTTTTAATAAAAATAAATATTTTTATATTTATAAAAATATAATAAATTTATTAAACTGTTATATATTATTATTATTATTATTTATATTAGATAAGTATATATAATTTTTTTAAGAAAATTATAATGATAAATAATTTAGACAAATTAAAGAAAAGCCTGCACTGGCGTGAGGTTTTGTGTTGGAATGGGGAACTCTATCACACACGCGTATATTTATGCGTGTCGTGAACAAACAGTGACCGATCCTTTTCTTTTGACTAAATTTATTACTCCCTCAATCCGAAACAATAAACTCACTGTCTTTTTGGATGACTCAGATTATAGTTCATTTTTTATTTTTAAAGGATAATTAATTTGTTGTTTATAAGTATATCCTATTTATCACTATAGATCACCATTAATTTACATCATTCTATGAATAATCATTAATTGAGTTTATCAGACTTTTATAAATTATAAAAGATGATATACAACCATTGGTTTTGGGCAATTGAATAGCATTGGGCTGTTGGTATTTTAATTTGCCAACATTAACATTCAAACATTCAATTCTCTTTTATTATTAACGTTAGTTTTGGTACTATTATTTCCAAGATAAATAAAGGGTATTTATGAAATAATATAAACCATTAGTTTAACTAAATTAACAGATTTTCCTAATTCTTGTGAAAAAAGAAGTAGATCTATTATTTTGAGACGGAAAAAATATATAATTTTTTATTTTATTAATAACACTTTCTATATTCATTAGTAGATGTCGTTTAAAATATATATATATATATATATATATATATATATATATATATATATATATATATATATATATATATATATTAATAATTACATTTAATAGGTGTTATTAAATATAAAAAAACTATGTTACTCTTAATTTTTTTATAAATTATTATGCACTGTAAAAAGAAATAATTATTATGAAAGAGATAAAAGTTAAAATTAAAAAAAATTAATTAATATTTATTGATAATTATAAAATGTTAAATATTAATATTAAAAAAATTTCTCTCTAAAATGACATTTAAATTTAAACGGATTAAGTACTTCATAACTTTTTATAATTTTATATTTAAAATACATTATATAAATTGTTTGATTAAATTCAATTTATTGCAGAATTGGTTGATCTTTATAACGCACCGCTCTTTAGTCTTTTTCTTGCTTAAGCTACTAATTATTGGTGGATTTCTTCCCATATTGAAAGAATGTTCTCCTAATTTTATTTCTTTCGTAGCTCCTATAAGAGCATTTAACGTCACAATATCGTCCAAAAAAATTATTTTTTAAGAGAAATGTTCATATAATTATAATACATATTTTTTAATATTATTAAGACCTCGTTTGGATTGAGAGATTTTAAAATCTATGAATTTGAAAAAAATTAATGAATTTAAAATCTATAGATAGTAAAATTAGTGGATATTAAAAAAATTTATTATTTGGTTTAAATATAAAATTTATGGATTGTTGGGGTAATCATAAAATAAAAAAAAAATATTATAACGATACATTATTTATTGAAAATGATGGATTTTAAACTATCTCACTTTCTACGTGGGAAAGTAAAAATCACAAAATGACGATTTTAGAGAATGACAAATTTTACAAGATTCATATATTATGACATTTTTTGATTTGTTAAATGATTAATTTAACTCAAATTCATAGTGGTATAAAATTCATCATTTGAATCCCTCAATCCAAATTATATGTAAGAGTCAAGCCACACAAAGGGCAATTTATACATAATTATGGACTCATGCCATATAAGGGGTAATTTATATATACATTAAAATAAGTGGATTTTAAAAATTTATATTATTTGGTTTGAATATAAAATTTATGGATTGTTTGGGATAATCTTAAAATAAAAAATATATATTATAACAATCTATCATTTATTAAAAATGATAAATTTAAATTTTCTCACTTACTAAGTAGGAAAGTGAAAATCTTAAAACGAAGATTTTGGAGAATGATGACTTTTATAAAATTTATAGATTATGACACTTTTAAATTTGGCAAATAATGAGTTTAACTCAAATCTCTATATTTTGTAAAATTACTCATTTGAAACCCTCAATCCAGATGATACCTAAGAGTCAAGCCATATAATGGGCAATTTATACGCAAAAGGGTAATATATATATATACCTGTGGAACTGGCTTGCAACTGGATATTTACTTGGCTACTAAATTCTAAGCTTCATTTTAAATTGAATAGTTCATGACATGTGCATAATCACTTGTCTTCGTAATTATATTGTATATGATTCACAGTAGATGTGATCCAGTCCAATTTTGAACTAATTACTCTCTTTGTTCCAAAAAATTATATAATTTTTCACATAGTTTAAAAATTGCATTTAATACTTTTTTAATTCATAATTTATACTATATTTTTCATTTACACCCTTAATTATATTTAATGAGAAAATAAATATACTTTACTAGTTTAATAATTAATGAAGATAAATTAAAAAATTTACTAATGAAGATTAATTATATCTAATGAGAAAATAAATATACTTTACTAGTTTAATGATTAATGAGGATAAATTAAAAAAATTAGTTATAATTTATGAAAGTGAACATGCATTTTGGACATTAAAAAACAGAATAATGGGTAACTTTTTTGGATGGAAAGAGTATTAAAATATTTAAAATCAAATATCGACATTTATAAATTTTAATTCAATGCTTATAAAATTTGACTTAATTTTAATTTAAAATTTAAAATTTCAATTTGATTTGATTTTACTTAAATTTCAATTATATTGAATTTAATTCAATTCAATTTAGTATAATTTAGTCATTACAAAAACTCAGATAAAAAATAAATAAAATCAAAATTTATTTGAATTTATATAATATATTAAATTATATATAACATATATAAATATGTATAACTCATATATTTAAGAATAAATAATTTATATATAGTATATTTAAGTATTGATAAAAAAAATACATAATTTATATATAATATATTTAAGTATATATAATTCATTATGTGACTTAAAATTAGTATATTTCAAACTTAATATATATATATATATATATATATATATATATATATATATATATCTATATAGATATAGAGAGAGAGAGAGAGAGAGAGAGAGAGA
>CATIWR010143563.1:0-27544 GCA_949677035.1 Omphalea diandra
TCCCTCTTCTTCACTCCTTCATCACCTCCATCCATCTTCTAATCCCTATATGATCCTTATACATTTAAATAAGCTCTAAAACATCATTATTTATGATACTATAGCATGCACACAACTTAAGATAATTTTCCATGCAACAATACAAACATTATATATATGTTTAAGTGTCCCAAATGCAATAGTGCAAGTCTCATCATCATGCTTATCCAATTCACATGTCTAAATGATCATTTATCCATTGTAAATGTTCATGTGGGATTGTAAATCATTTATGAAATGAATATGTTTATGTAAGAATGCTAATGAATGTGGATAAGGATGTTACAAAAGGTGCCTAAAGATAAGGTAAAAAGAATGATACAATCCCCATAAGTCCTCAGGGTAACACACAACAAATTCCACCATGGATAGCTTAAACAGATGTCGGTGACAACAATGTGAGACAACCATTCAGCCCACTCGGCTTCAGTAGTAGCTAACCTCAACAAATGATGATTTGAATGATGTTATGGGTAATAAAGCCTTACATCCATAATTGAGACAACCAATAGTCCCAACCTCTCTTGCAGCCATATCTGAAAACACAAAAAAAAAAAAATAAAAATAAAAATAAAAGAGAAAAAATAATATGCTCATTAGATTGAAAACCCAAAAAGGCAATCCAAGAAAAATTAAAAGCGCGAATAGAAAAAAAGAAAGAAAATAAAGATAATAATATTGGAATAGGAATTCTTACCTAAAGCAGTAGCGAGCTTCTTGCGAAAGATCACTAATACCAAGAGCTACTCTATCCAGACCCATAATGGTCTTACCCAAGATCGTCGGTATAGGTATCCTCCCTAATTCAGCACCCTCTAAAGTGGTACAATTTATAGATCAATTTCCCTGTCCTTCCTTTGTAATAAATATTCACCCATTAAAATGGTTGCAACAATATGGACCTGAGCATGGCCCTTAAAGGGAAAAAAGAGTAAGAAAACAAGCCATGAGAATTTTCTCCTCGCCCAACGTGTATCGTGGTACCTCCTTATGTCACTTGTTAAAGAACTTTAGCATCTTTCGGACATGTGGTGTGGGTAATTTATCTAAGCATTGTAATTTGGTTTGCAATTATGAGACGACAGTCAAAAGTAGCTCTAAACTCTTTTAACATTAGACAAATCTTTGCATCCTTAAAGAGAAAAGGTATAGGAAGTGGAATCCTATAAATCACAAGCTGCCCATAGGAAGTGTGTCAAAATGGATAAAAAATGGGTAGTGAAGAGTTAAAAGACCCGCCAATCATAAATCAGGCTAGATATAGGGTAGACCAGATCTCAGAAATGGTTTTGACATAGTTTGGAGGCTAGAATTTGTAATTACAAAGAGCAAATTCAAAAGGGGTATTTATAAAAGAAGACAAGGTTCATTAGTGCTTGACAGCTGTACATTGATCAATAAGTCTGTTCAACCCTTGAGCAAGTTTGTATAGCCATCAAACAGGTATGTACAAACCTTATCTTAAGTTGTACAACCCATAATTCCTTAAAAATTTTGATAGTCTCCCTTTTGTACCTTGG
Source organism: Omphalea diandra (assembly GCA_949677035.1). NCBI lineage: Eukaryota > Viridiplantae > Streptophyta > Magnoliopsida > Malpighiales > Euphorbiaceae > Omphalea > Omphalea diandra. The sequence goes on from CATIWR010143563.1 coordinate 1,560, forward strand.
ACTTAAATGTTATTTGTACTTATTTCAAAAAACATATGTATGAATAATATTAGCTAATGATTCAATAAATACTTAAAATGTACAGTTAAATGTTATAATTATGTATTTGTATTTAAAAGCTAAAGGCCTTAAAGTTTGATAGAAGATAAAATCACCTTAATATATCTAATAAGAATCCCAATGTCTAAGCAAATATCTAAAAATTAGGGCTTTCAAATCACCCAATAAAAACTATAAAACTGTACTAAAATGTTAATAACAATTAAATGGTACTATACTGAAGGGAAAAGAAAGAAAAAATCCAAAAGACTAAGTAAGGGCCTCCTGGGCTCAGCTCTCCTTGCACTCTGAAGGTGTCGCCTTGGAATATGCCTCACCATCAGTGGCCACATACCCCTTATTTGTCAATGTCTAAGCTAGGGTCTCAATCTCTGCCCCTGCCAGACATTAATCCTTATCTTTGATCTCATGATTTAGGCATTGGATCATCTCCTACAAGAAACACGAGGGTTAGGGTGAATAAGGTAGAAAACACACAAGACATAAACCATAGACATGTGTGCATGATTGTTTTTTCATTTGTTATGTGTACTTTTGCTTATTAACCTGCATAGTGCATGTCTGTTGCATCACTGCCCTCTTAAGGGCAACAATCAAATAAACCACGGCCTTGGCCTGAACATCGAGAATCTGCAAAAGAGAGAAAAAAAAGCATTTTAAGCAGTAAAGCCTGCATCACAACTGACATACAAAGAAGTATGGAAGGTGATACTCACATTGGTAGTCTTGGCCAGCTCAAACATACAAACAAATTGAACAATCTACAATGATGTCATTGAGCCCATTAGTGAAGTCATATAAGACTCCACCAAGTTGTTTGGCATAGAAGCCAAATAGCCTACTACTATAGGCTCTAGACCCTCTGAAGTCGATCCATGAGCCCGTTTGAGGCATCGAGTAATAGCAATGCTAGACATAGGAGCATGAGTGTTAGGTCTTCGGGCTGCTTATGTGATTGCACCCCAATACCTATGTTAGAGGACGGTCCCATCATCAGATGCATATTAGGGAAATGCCCAGATGGTCATGTTTGACAAGGGGAAGTTCTTAACTAGAGCCCTGATCATATAAGACCTACAAGGAGTCCTATTCAAAACTAATTATTCCCCTAGGTAAGCAGCGTAGTGCTGTGGCAGAGGGAGTCTGTGGGATAGATCGTGCATCCAATCTTTTGTAATAGTGGAAGATGCGCTCACCTAAGTGCCACTCTCGAATGAAGGGCCCACCAACAGTCGATGACAGTATGAGATGGCTTCAGCCATTGCCACCTCCAATGGCCATATCTCTATAAGCCCCTTCTAATCGAGGTGCAACTATGATAAGAACAAAAGACTGTTATATGTATAAGACTAGATAACAATAAATCAAATAATTATGACTCAAACAACTTCATCTATGCAGGAGAAGAAACATGGTCGAGAGTGATCATGTTCAGGTATGTGCACCTATCAATAATTGAAAACTATGGGTAGGCCAAACCACTCTATCATGAAAAACAGGGGTAGTTACTATTTACTTTAGCCTCAGGATTGATCCTCTATAGGAAGCCTAGCTCGACACCCCATGTTTATCAATAAATATGGCATAAGTCCTTAAACAATGGAATAAGACCAAAAACATAATAAAATGATTAAGATATACTTATAATAAGCACCACACATACACCACTTACCTTAAAAACACTAGTAAAGGTATCGATAAAAATATGCCAACACTATAAAACCTAGTTGGCATGATGGAGCAAGCCCTAGATCTTCCAATACTGACACCAAGTAAAGCTCAACTACATTAGAGGCACTCGACAATACAACCCTCGATATGGTATATAGTAGGAAGCATCACATGTGCTAGTCGATCACCTTATCAAAACTGTCATCGGTGACTTGGAGCGCATCAGCCCATATACTGGGCCTCGACATGGTCTTACTCCCCTTTAGTTGGAGAGCACATCCAATGACTCTTAATAAGTAATTCTTTTAAAGTAATAACTCATGCACACTAGAGTCTGTGGGCAAATGAACGCTTCAGAAGTGCAGCTCGATTAGAAAAGCAAAGTCCCTAAGAGTGATTGTCAGCTCTTATATCAAGGGCAGGTGGATGGTATGGGTTATGTCCATCCATCGTTCAAAAAGTTGATGTGTCATCATCGAATCGATCTTTGAGGCCTCCTCTAGTAGTATGCATAAGAATGTCTAGGCCTAATCTCCCTTAAGTGGGCTTGGGGATGCAGTATAGAAAGCCATTCCCCAGAAGGGCCCATAGCCCTGCCTTCCTTCTAGAAGGCAACAATCCCTTATAAAAGGAGGAAAAGTAATGTTATAAAAAAAAAAAAAGGCAAGTTTATCAAGGTTGAAGGATGAAGAAGTAAAAAATTTCCAAATCTAAGGGCGAAAAAGTAATGAATCCTAGCTACTTAGGTTTATTCACAAATTTTGAGAACAATTATGAAAGTAATTTTCTCGACGCAATGCAAAAAAAAAAAAAACTATATCTAATTCAGTGTTTATAAACAAAGCATCACGAGACTGGCAAGTTAGCAAAACAAATAAATAAATAATTTACAATTTTATTTATTTATCTTAGGTATGTACTCTAATTTCTCATAGGATATTCCATTAATTAATTTTAATTTTTCTTTGTGTTGTCACAAAATAAAAGTCGAAGTGCATGTAAATCAAGGCAATCAATCAAACTAATAGATGACAAATAAAATTTCACTGAAAATAAAAGGGTGAGTGTCCTATAAGTAATTTTTAAATATTTTATAAGTCAACCTAATGTTCATAAGCAAAAAGGAAATTTCAGAGCAACATCTAAAATCTGCAGTGTCAAGATAAGTATAGAATAAACAAAATAAAATAAAATAAAATAAAAGGAAAAGGATGTCCACTACTCCTTAGGCTGCTTATGCATGATGGCAATATAGGTTGTAGATTGTCGGTATTGCTAGCTAGGGGAAAGCCAAGTGGAATCATCTCTAGGGTTGCACCCTTCAATGGGCTCACTTGCATAAAATCCCACTAGGAATGTAGCTGCTCCAGAGTGTCTAATGTTGTGATGTCTTAATTGAAAAACTCCTATTGGACATTAAACATCTCGTTGTCACGATATTTGGCCATGGTGAACTCCCAAAAAGTAAAGGGGTAAGCCTAAAGCTTTTAGGGAGAGAAGGAAGAGATAAAAGAGGAATAATGCAAATGAGGCAGGTCACTTTCAATAGGGTATATATAGTGGGCCAAGTTTGTACAGCTCAGGTTGGCTTGCAAAAGCCTCATGTCTGTACAATCATTCATTGGTCTGTACATGCCTCTTAAAGCAAGAAGGCTCAAATTAGGCCTTTTGAGCCCAACTCTCCCTTTAACCTTTCAAGCCCTATTCCGTTTAACTACCTAAGCCCAAATGTATTCCTTTAAGTCTAATTCTTCCTCTTTTATTAGAAAGGCCTTACCCAAAGAGCCCTAAAATAATTAATTTACCAAAATACTTTAACTTCCCAAAGAGTTTCAAAATAACCAATTTACCAAAATACCATTAACTCTTTAGAAAAGCTCTAAATTGACAATTCAACAACCTATGTCATCAATAAAATTGCCAAAATACCTTTATCCATACTAAAGTCTAAAAAAAAATAATTATATCCTCTAAATTATCCATCAAATTACCAAAATGCCCTTATTACTTCTGGAGCACCTAAAGACACTCAAAGTTTCTTAACTCAAACAAATTACCAAAAGGCCCTTTTAGTGACAAACTTGACCTCCCTTGAGGCTTCAAAAAGGTTTCTAAGGAAAATTTATTCATCTTAAAAATTTTAAAATCTGGGGAAGCTCTTCTTGCAACATCTAGACTTAAGCCCTTTAACCTGAGATAAGAACAAAACTTTAGGATAGCTAAAAGGGCTATAAAGATATTGATTTGATTTTAAAAGTGCAAGAAAGGCTCGAATGACATAAGAACCACTCGAAAAGGATCCTTAAGCCAGAACCATCAGTTAGAAGTACCAAAGCACCTACAGAGAGAAGATTTAAGGACATTAGCGACTATGAGAAGACAATTACCAAACACCAAACCTTAGTACCTACTAGAAAGATATAAGAACCATTTAAGTACTTGCAAGAAAGCTATTGAAGCATTAAAAACACCTAATATCTATTAGAAAACTACCAAAGCCACTTTAATACTTGTTAAAGAACTACTAAAAAATACAAAACACTTAGTACCTATTAGGAAGTTGCCAAAACCACTTCAGTATCTGGTAGAAAGCTGCTGAAGCATATAAAACACTTAGTCCCTGCTAGAAAGTTACCAAAACCACTTCAGTACCTACTAGAAGGCTATTGAAAAATATAAAAAACTTGATACCGACTAAAAGAGCTACTAGAGGGAGTCTAGTACCTACTACAAAGCTATTACTATACCAAATGTATCGGTACCTATTAAAGAGCAGCCATAACAAGCTTTAGAACCTACTCGTGGAGTTGCTAAATACCTATATCCTTTGGTATCCTTACTAATGCTTACATTCCTTATATTGCTTTGATGAAACTTATTGAAATAGTCATTTCTCAAACGTTGTTTTCTAAGCCCCATAAAATTAAGGAAAAATTGTAAGCATCATATTTAGGACCTCTAAATGTAAAGCTTGATGACGAAAATCACTAAATATATCCCCAAAATACAAAGGGAATTGCCAAAGCAATAGATAAAGGCCTTAGAAAACCTTAAAGAAGCCTAAAGTCGAGCATAAGACTAAAGCCCAACATTCAACCCATAACCAAAATCCAATATGCAGCTTGAGTAAATGGTTTGCACAACCTAGTAATCAAGGTTATGCAACCCACATCTAGGGTTATACATCCTTATCTTAAAACCCTAACCCTCATAACCTTTTAGAACTAATCCCTCAATAAACCCTAGGGTCGTATAGCTATGATAGATTGATGTATAGCCTATTTTTGGTTGTACAACCCACTTGCAAACCCTAATTTCAAAAGATTCATCTTATTCTCTATGATTTGACGTAGACATGGTGCAACCAAAACTATTTCTGGCCTTAGTGCACCCTTCTCCCCTACAAATTCCCTTTCATTTAAAGAAGGGGGGAGAGGTTTAGACAACTCTAAGGTTATTCTACCAAAATTTCTCCTCAACTTACACTTAACATAGAAACACTAATCCCTAACCTTTTATAATCAATCTTAAGGTAAAATAAGGCCTTTTTTGTTCATCATTATGTATTCTCTAAGCATTTTAGAGCATACCAAATATATTGTGAGCGTTTAAGAAGAAAAGATCATCAAAAAAGGCATATAGAATCCCCTTTATTCCCATTATTATTTTTTTTTTCTTTTTTTTGCTTTCAAAACCCAAAAAATAGAGGTTGTAAAACTTTGATTATAGGTTGTACAACCCTATCTCTAGGTTGTACCACCTTCATTTTAGGTTGTACAACATTGTTTATCTAAGATAAAATTTGTAAATCTTCCCTTCCCCCATCTATGTTCCCCCATATTTATTTATTTATTTATTTTTGGGTTTCTAGGGTTCCATTAGCAGAATGTGATGGGGCTTAAGGGTTTAAGACCCTTATTCATTTCAAAAAATGGAATTTTAAGTGGTTTTAAAGTGTTCTTATAACTAATTTATGTGTTCAAATTTATGTTCTTCCCTATTTTGATTAAGTAATGTTTTGGTTATATTGTGACACTCTTAGTGTAATGGCTATGTGAGGGACTTAGGGTTCAAAGGATCTTGAGAGCCCTTATTATAATTATGTTCTTTCTTTAAAAGCATACGAATGGTGTTTTGGCCTTCAAACCTCCACTATTCTTGTGTTATATGCTAACCTTTTTTGGTTAGTAGTGCATATGGATTCCATTCTCTTTGAGAGCTATATAGGAGAGGATTTATCAATCATAGGATCTCTTTCATGAAGTCTTTTACCATAGGCCATTGGAAAACCTTCAAATGCTAGCTTTTCATGTTTATGTTTTTTCATATTTCATGACTTACATCTTTATGTTTATTTGGTATTGTTAAATGTTCCATGTGATGTCGGGATATGTTATTAAAGACAGATGCATACTTAAGCAAGTTTGCATAGGAGAGATGGTGATATGAGTTATATTGCTTTATTATGTTTTATGTTCATTTGGCTTGTCTTATGCTTCTTTCAGTTACTAAATCATTCTTTTCTTTTGGGTGTAGGTGTCTCACTATAGTTAGACCGTGATTATGGTCCTAATCTTCATCCTAAATGATTATGGATGATTATGATGTGTGATGTGTATGGATATTTGTGACAATCCTTATACCATGATGCATGACCTCATATTCCTTTGAGATGATTATGCTTGAATGGATGTATGGATATGCATGACCCATATACTATAATGTATGTCCCCACTCCCTTTTAGATTCATAGAATGATTTGATTAGCATAATTGTGTTAGAGGCATGCTTAAGATTGTTAATCAAACTAATCAATAACTCGATTAAAATATTAAAAGTGAACCAAGGATGGTCTCAGGTCGGATCCCAACATCCGAACCGTTTAGGGTGCCTAACCTTTTCCCCAAGTTGTACCTAATTTTTGAACTCAGTCTTTAATTAGGTGAAGATTAAATAGGCCATCTAATTGACTTAGATTAGATTCAGATTTTGCCTTCCTTGGATTTTTGTCTTGATTGAAGTCGGGTGGTGACTCCATACTTCTTAGGGATAGTATCAATGTATTATCCCACATTTGGTCCCTCAATGACCATATTTTAGATTTAGGGCCATGAATTGTGCAGGGCCTAATAAGGATCGCCCATTAGTCAAAACACGTACCATATCATAGGGTCATGACCAATGTAAAGACCCATGTCCTCTCGATCCTTAATTGATCCATAAAAGGATGGAGGCACAAGCAAGATTTCACTAGTTTGAGTGAAACCCGAGGCACTCACATCAGAAAATAATTCCTATATAGTATGAGTCTAAGTGTATATAGATTTAGTATGAAACTATTCCCCCTTTTCTAAGAAAAAAGGTAATGGGAATGGTTAGAGACTTTTTTTTAAGGCATGGCTAGACATTTAAGGTAAAGAGCTCCTTTTCCACTAAACATCACCATCTTTCTTTTTTTTTTTTTAATCTTCTCTTAAACAAATTATAAAAAACCTTAAAAGCCATTAAAGGAAAAGGATAAAGAAGAGAGAAAAGAAGTAGAAAGAAAGGGAAAGATGTAAGGTTTGTAATATAATTCTAAGAAATTTTGATAATTGAAACTATTTTAACTATGTTTTCTCCCTTTTTTTAATGTATATGATTAAGAATTTTAACGATTTAATGATTATTGTTAAACCTTTTAGGTTATAATTCTTATTTTGATGATAATAACAAAAGGGTTATTTATCTAACTTTTATGTAAGTTCTCTTGAGTTTATCTTCTAGGCCCTTCATTCGATCTCTCAAGTTTGATCAAACAAAGTTACTTTGTGAGATTCAATTATTGAAGTTAAGAAAAAGAGCTCAAACTAGTAAATGAGCATTATGAATTCCAAATGAGCATTGCATCAGATCAATAGGCATGATTTAAATTTAATGAGGGTTGAAAAAACCACGTATAAGTAGCTAATCCTTTTGCATGGCTTAACAACTATTGAATAATTGGCCAATAACCATTGAGCAAGAATAACAAACACTAAGTAATTCAATGATGGTTAAAAAAACATAATAGAATTGTCCAACTGTACTGAGTACATTGATTTGGCAAAGCTCAAATAACTAAAGACAATGATGGTTGACAAGCTCACAATGAGCATTGATGGAATTCAATGAGTGTTATGAAAATTCAATGATGGTGCATAAAGAGAAAACATGACACTCAACAGGCATTAAAGCAAGACCAATTGGTGTTAGACTTAATATGTTCATAGTTATTTGATGTATTTTAGGCTTAATTTGATGTTAATTTATGTTTAAATTAAGTTATTTTGAGTTAATTTATGTTATCCCTCATAGTTGGATGTTTTGTAGGTGTTTTAGTATGTTTAGAGCGAATTAAGATCAAATCATGCATGCATAACAACTTTAGGGACCAAGTAGGAATTTTAGACACGTGAAGGATGAAGAGTTCTATTGCGCCTATGACCTAGATTCACATGTTGCGAGTTGCCTTGGTTTGATAAAGGTTGCAAGCTGCAACTTTAGTCATAGGCCACAACTTGGGTGATCTAGATCCTACTTTTTTAACCGATATTTTAGTATTTATAAAGACTATTTAAAGCCTACACTTAGGGCTTTCTAAAAAGAGGTTAAAGGGGCAAAAATAGGCATTTTTTAGAGAAGAAAACAAAGAGAAACTAGCTATAATACAAGATTAAACATAAGAGTTCAAGAGATCATTAGATCAAGTAAGAAGAAGAAGCAAAGATATATCAATACAATTGGGAGATTTCATCTTTCCTTCTCTTATTTCTCATTTCCTTTCCTAAGATGATAGTATTGCTTTTAGATTTGCTATTATTTTATTAATATATTTGGTTAGATATTTGATCTAAGACCTTGATGTAGCCGTGGATAATGATTGATTGATTAATGATTTCAATGACTATGATATGATTTTGTTCTTTTGCAAGTGAATGATTCTTAAGCCTAATGCTTGTGATTGATTGGCCACCAATTACATGTTTTATGTTTCATTTATATATCTAGATATTATAAATTGAAATATGCCTAGAATCACTCCCCTTAGGATAATTGACAAGTAGAGATACCCACTTAACCTATTGCTATCACATAAATGATTGTTATAGCTAAAGAAGTAATACATTCCTATTTCACATCAAGAGATGGATCTGGATGAATGGTTACATATTAAGTGACTACTCGAATGAAAGCCGTAATTATTAAAGAGACAATTAATAGTTGTAAACCTTAATCTAACATAGCATTGAATGATTAATAATTTGATGATTTTCCTTTGGTGAGGTCAAGTGTCCTAGGTGTTTTACTTTGATCACCGTTCCCTTATGGCATTTCTCAAGGTGGGTTTAAGGAATTGTTGAAAGGTGAAAGATTATAAGTAGGATCATATTTATTTATTAATTTAGCTTTAACCTACATTGTGAAATTTGATCCATAAAATTGGGTATTGAAACATCCAATGACCTTTAAATATGACCAAGGATCATTGATAGGCTTCAATGGAAATATTAATAGTTTGACAAGTTTTTGACTATGTTTATTGCTAGTTTTGCTTTTCTCACCTATTTATTATCAAAAAACTTAAAGAACAAGAAAATAAAAGTTAAATGAGCTAATGCAAACAAAAAGCAAGTGTTTTCAAGCTAAAAAAGTGATATAAGAGTCCTTAAGTTTAGCAGCTTGAATTAAGTTTTCTTCAAATATCTTATGAAAGTTATTCCTTAAAAAGGAGAAAAAGATTTGCATTGCTACATTGGCAATAATAACAACCTCTAACTCATCAAACATTTTAAAGAGGAATTTTTCTATTTGTATTAAGGGTTTAAGTGTGAGAGCTTTTCTTCAACATTATTTGTATATTTTATGTGAGGCAACCTCTTAGGTTAGAGTTAGAACATTAAAACCAATTATTTATGGAAGGTTTAAGATTATGCCTATAAACTATCTTCGGATTAGGCTTGAATAGTGTCAATCAACTCTTTGTGAAAGGCTTTTAGGTGGTGCCCATAAGTCCACCTTGTATAGGCTTAAGTGAAGCCTGTGTAAATTCATTTGTGAAAGATTTTTAGTTTCACTTACAAGCTATTAGTTAGTTGAAATCTCTAGTGGATCTAAAAAAGAGGATGTAGATTTGGCTTGAGCTAAACCTTTATAAAACTTGGTGTCATTATTTAATTGATTCACTTATCCACTCTTGAAAAAGGTTTTAAACTTGCCATTGCCCTATTTAACCCACTTTTAAGGCATCTTAGGACAATAAGTGGTATTAAAGCAAATCTCTTCAATCAAGCTTAAATGCAAAGAGCAAGGATAAATGACAAATGAAAGATTGAATGTTAGAGAATCCATTTTCACACCTTCATATCTTGATGGCCAAAATCATCCTTTTTGGAAGAAAAAGATGGAAATTTACTTAAATATTAAAGGGATTGAGTAGTGGGATGTTATAGAAATAAAGATCCTAACAAAAGTTAAGAATGTGAAAGAAATTCCTAAAGCTAGAAAAGAATGGAGCAATGAAGAAAAGAAACAACATTTTGTAAGAATGAAGGCTACACACATTCTAATGTTAGTTATATGCCCTAAGCCAATTCTTGTAATGGATATTTTCTTAATAATGTCATGGTTGTATTTTTATTAAATATCTATTTTGTTTAGGCTAAATGATAAATTTCATGAATAGTTAATTCTACCTAATATCATCAAGTATGTGATTCAACAGTAAAACTTTAGGTGTAAAAATTTTATTCTAAATTATCCTTAGTCAGTCATTATTATTGGGGTGATAATGAATAAAGACTATTATGTGTTTTGATTGATGACTATATTTTGTTGGTCATAAATATGGGATATTAAATGAAACACATAGATACATATTTAAGAAACATTGTATTGGGTCGACCCGCTATGAGAATACTACATGAATAAATAGTCATAAGTGATTCTCAAGTAATGGTATTAACTTAATCCACTAACTTGAAAATCACTATGGATTGCAATATGATGAACTTCATATTCTGATATTGTCCATTATAATATTTAACATGATGATCATACAAACTGATATTGGACATAAAGCAAATCTGATAAAGGAATATTAGTGATTGAGAAGGAATTTGTCTTTTATGTATTTATGAGAAATATATCTTTAGGCCCCTCGATAAGTTTAATTGAAGAGATTGCATAATCATATGAAAAATGAATTGATAAAGGTTATCAATGTTATTTTACATCAATATACTTAAAGATCAAGAAGTAATTGAACTCTGTAAGGATGATATGATTCATGTCTTCAATTCAATTGAGATATAATGTGACAAAAGGATTATAATGGTATTTGTAAAATAGGTTAGGTCAGATTATTAACCTTCACATAATTTGGATAGTCATAATGTCTTGCTAGAGACCACTTATGACTTATGGGCCACAAATATGTTTTAGGCCACTACCAATATTATGTGAACTTATAGGGTCATGCACTTAGAACAACCCAAAGCAAAATTATGTTTACTGCTCTTTTTATTTATAATTAAGATAATTAGAGATATTATCTAAATTATTTAGATATCTTTTTTGTTTTAAAGTTAAAACTAAATATGATATTATCTTATATGTGTCTCCAAAGATACATAGTTGGCATGTATATCTTAATAGTTAAGATATATAAACACGTTTTAGGGTTTTCTTAAAAAAAAAAAAGTGCCTTTAAGTTACATTAAGAAAACACATGAAGAGATCACTTTGAGGAAAGCTTGTTTGTATGGATACTTGTAGAGGATGTTCATCCTTTGTTAACATTTAGATCTGACTCAAAGCTCGAGGTAGGGTGTTATCAGTATGAAGCCCCTCTCTGCCTTCCAACAATCTTGCCTCTTTTATTTGAATTGGTAGGTGTTTCACATCCCTTTCATCAATTTAATTAAATTGCATGGATCCTTGGCGGATTTTACACATTTAAAATTCTTGTTTGTCCACTATGCTTATTCTACAAAACCCATCAATAGTATTAGAGCCACTTACAAATTCGATTAAATTGAGTTTAACATTATTCTATGCATAAGTGTTATATGTATATGAACACAGGTGTGATTGTTTTGAAAACTGTTTCAAAGGTTTAATGTAAAATGGTTTGGTTTAAGGGTCATTTGATTAATCTACATGAGAAATGGAAATAAGCCATGTGTTTAGGTTTAATAAATTAAACGAGTTGATTTTATTAAGTTGTTTGTTATTTCTTGTGATTTGTTGTTAATTCGATTAACACATTGTAGTAAGATTCTTATATTCTATTTTTCATCTCATAATTATGGAAAACTATTTAGTTGTTAAACTTATAATAATCTATTTCAAACAGATTTATTGATGTTATAGGGTTAGTTTAGTTGTTGAATATTGATAATCTATTTTAAACAAATTAACGAATTTCACAAATATATTTAAGTGTTAAATAGTGATTAATTAGTTTTGTTATGAAAATATTAGTTAATCTAATTAATTAAATCTAATAGAATTTACGTAGTAATTGATACAAACAAGTATGGTAAATCATTCACCTTTCAGAGCTGTTGCCCCCTGACCCTGAATGGATTCTTCATATAAATTATAAACTATTATAATGTAATCTATTTAGCATATTTTGGTTGCTTTGTATATGTGTTTTTGCAAGATGCATGGCATGGCCTTTTAAACCAATCTGATTAGCTTTTTGATTTCTCTATTTTTAAGGTTTAAATTTTTAAATATGGATTGTGTGTTGTTTTTTTTAAAAAAAATCATTTATTTTATTGATAGAAATAAAATAATGTAGATTATAATTATGTAAATTAAAACTTGTAATGGAGACCTTTAAGGCAAAAGATGGTGATTCTGATAACACAAAATGGTGATCTTTAAAGCGTGAGGTGGAGATCAATGATGGCAATCTAGTCAAATATGTGGAGATGGAGATTTACCCTTAGGATTGGCCTTTTGATCTTCATATTGACTTGTGAAGATCAAATTTAGATAAAAGACCATGCTATGACACATTTATTTTATTATTATTATGTAAAGTGTTAATGATACAATGCATATGATGTATGAGTTGCGACATAATTATGCATAATAGGATGGATAACTAGTAAAATTCCTCAATAAAATTAGGTCATCAAAATCCCTACCATAATTCAAACACTTGTTAAAATTTTGATTCCTAAATATAGGTTTTGCCAAAGTAAAGTATATTTGGCCATCATAGTAAGATAAGACAGATAATGGTGCCATCCATAAGTCTGTAATGTTTAGACTTAACTAGGTTACCAAAATGGTTTTGAACTTAAGGCATTAGGAGGGATAAGCCAGGACATGAAATGTCAATATCTCATAGTTATCTAGGAGTAACATAAGATGTAATTAGTAAAGTGTTACCTACCTAAATAACCAAATTTTAAGTGATAAGAAAAAGCTTACTTAGATATAGTTTAAATATGGATCTTGGCCCACTGACAATTTTAATTACTGAAAATTCTAATTTGAGGGTTAATGATTTGATAAACTTTAGTAAAAGTTAATATTTAATAAATTCTAAGTGCACTCTATATATTTTTATTATAGATTATGGCTTTAAACAACCATCTCTAATTTGTCACTAAGATTGATCCTTGGCAAGGATAAATTGAATAGGACTAACTTCCTTGACTGGTACAAAACTTGAGAATTATTCTCAAGCAAGAAAGAAAGGAATGTCTTAGATCAACCTATCTCATCTGAGCCAACTGTTAATGTTCATAGAACCCAAAGGGATGCTCACATTAAGCATTTTAACGGCTCAATAGATGTCACTTGTCTCATGCTCGCTAGCATGGAATCAAAGCTTCAAAAGCAATTGATGGAAATGGAGGCCTATATTATGGTAGGTCATCCAAAGGAAATGTTCCAAGAGAAGGCCCAAATTGAAAGGTTAATACCATTAATGCTATACTCTTGTATAAGTTAGTAGTTGGTAGCTCAGTTAGTCTTTGTGTTTTGAAGATGAAAGGTCATCTTAAACACTTGTAGAAACTTGGTCTTGTCATTAACCAAGAGTGGACTACTTATATCATTCTCCAGTCCTTGCTTGATGCATATGATGCATTCATCAAGAACTATAACATGAATAATATGGTGAAAACTATTTTTAAATTATATGAGATGCTCAAGATTGTTGAATAGTACATCAAGAATAACACCAAAAATGTTCTGATGGTCGACAAAAGGAAAGGTATCAAAAAGAAAGGAAAAGGAAATAAAAGGATTCAAAGGACTTAAAGAAGTCCTAAGCCTAAACCACTAAAGGAGCGAGCATGACATTTTTGCAATGAGCTAAGCCATTATAAAAGAAATTGCAAGCTTTATCTAGATGATTTGAAAAAGAAAAGGGACATTCATGTTACCACTCCAAGTATTCATATTTGTAAGGTCAATTTATCTACTTTTAAATCTACTTAATGGATATTAGATATTAGATATGAATCTCACATTTGTAACAATGTGCAAGGTTAATAAAAGAAGTAAATCTCTAGCCAAGGGCAAGGTGAACCTATGAGTTGCAAATGGAACAAGAGTTATTACCTTAGCCATAGTAACTTATGAGTTAGCTTTGCCTAGGATACTTGTTTTAACATTGAATGACTGTTATTTTGTGTTTACTTTAAGTGGGAACATTATTTTTATTTCTTATTTAGACATGGGAGGTTTGAATTTATTATTAAGAATAATAAATGCTCCATTTCTTACAATGACATACTTATGGTTACGCTCATTTAATGAAGATTTATTGTCCTAAATCTTGAAAATAATAGTGTTAAGTCCATCTATAATATTGATACTAAAAATCACAAATCTATTGACTCAAATTTTGACTATCTTTGCCATTATCATTTAGGCCACATAAATAAGAAATGCATATCAAAGCTCTAACAACATGGACTTTTGAATTCATTTTATTCTAAATCATTTGAAACATGTAAATCTTATTTATTAGTCATAACAACTAAAACCTCTTTCATGTAAATGGTATATATACTGATGTATATGGACTATTAAGTTCAAATGCTATAGGAGGTTTCTAGTACATTACTTTCATAAATGATTATAATAGATATAACTATACCTATCTTATGAAACATAAATTTGAATCTTTTGAAATATTCAAAATTTTCAAAAATGAAGTACAAAATCAACTTGGTAAGAATATTAGAGCACTTTGATTAGATCAAGCTAATGAATATTTAACTTAAAAATTTACTAAACATGTTAGAGATTATGGGATAGGCTCATATCCAACTCCACTAGGAACACCATAGTGGAATGATGTATCTAAATGGAGGAATCAAATCTTATTAGGTATGGTTCAATCTACGATAAGTTAGACAGATCTTTCAATCACCTTTTAGGGGTATGGCTTGGAAATTGTGCATTCACACTAAACAAAGCTCCATCAATGGCAATGGAAAATACACCATGTGAGATATGGAATAGGAAATCTCTCAGTTTGTTCTTTTAAAAAATTTAGGCCTATGACACTTATATGGGGTGTCAAATTTTAGAAAAATTACCACCTAAATAAGATAAATGTCATTTTATGGGATATCCTAAAAAAATGAAAGGATATCACTTTTACAATACTTATGATAACAAAGTGTTTGTTGCTCAAAATAGTGTATTTTTAGAAAGAGAGTTCATTTTTAAAAAGAACTAGTGGAGTAAAGTTTAACTTGAAGAAATTTAAGAACCACAACATATAAAGTTTAACTTGAAGAAATTTAAGAACCACAACATAACATTAAACTACCTATAAAATCTTAATAGCATTCATAAGCAGTTATTAAACTTGTACAAATAACATGTTAGAGACCTAAGAGATATTGATTTCTCTTAATTGATAAAACTGAAGTGATGCTTGCATACCAAAATGAGCGCCCATCCTATTAAGTGACCATGGATAGACCAAACTCTAAGAAATGGCTACATGTCATAAAATTTGAAATGTTTTCTATGTATGATAATCAAGTATGGACCTTGATTGATCCACCTAATGGCTTAAAAACTATTGGATGTAAATGAGTTTTCTTTGAAAACAGACATAGATGGCAATGTGTTTGGTTATAAAATAAGCTGGTTACAAAAGGTTACAGGCAAACACATGGTATAGACTATAAGAAGACCTTTTTATCAATTGCTATTCTTAAATCCATTCAAATTCTCCTTGACACCTAAATGCTATGATTATAAGGTATGACAAATAGATGTCAAAACAACATTTATTAATGGAAATCTTTTTGAGGATGTGTATATCATATGACTAGAAGGTTTTGTCAAACTTGAGAATTTTGAAAAGGTTTTCAATCTTTAAAGATCCATTTATGGATTGAAGCACACTTCTTGGAGTTAGAATCTTCATTTTGATGAAGTAGTCAAAGAGTTTCATTTTCATTCAAAATGATGATGAGCCTTATGTATATAAGAAGATTAGTAAGAGCATAATAGTTTTCCTTGTGTTATATGTTAATCATATATTAATCATTACAAAATAATATCCCTACCCAGCAAAATGTTAAATTATGATTGGGAAAATGTTTTCAATGAAAGACTTAGGTGAACCCATTTATATTTTAGGCATTGAGATCTATAAGTATAAAGATAAAAGGCTTATTAGTCTAAGTTAGAGTATATATGTTGATAACATATTGAATAGGTTACGTATTCAAGATTCTAATAAAAGATTCTTGCCAATGTCTCATGGCATAACTTTTAGCAAAGCTCAGTGTCTATAGGCACAAGATGATGATGATGAGAGCACATAAGTAAGAATTAATATCACTCTATTGTTGGATCTATCATATATGCCATGTTATGTACTCGACCTGATGTGTCATATACACTGAGTAGAACATGTGTAAGTCAAATATAGGTGAAAGTCATTAGACAATAGTTAAGAATATTCTTAAGTACATGAGAAGGACTAAGGATGCATTCTTAATACATAGAGGACATGAAAACAAGTTGGTTGTAAATGGTTATATAAGTGCTAGCTTTCAATATGATAAGGATGACTTTCAATTATAGTCAAGTTATGTGTTTTATTTGAATGGAGGTATAGTAAGCTAGAAAAGTTCAAAGTAAGGCACTGTGGCAATTTTTATGATAGAAGCTGAGTATATAGTCGCCTCAGAAGTAACTAAAGAAGTTGTTTGGGTTACGATATTTATCATTGGATTGGATATTATTCCTAGCATTTCAAATCCAATAGACTTACATTATGATATAATGGAGCCATAACATAGGCTAATAAATGAAGGTCACACCAATGATGCAAACACATACTCAGACATTTTCATCTCATTCGAGGGATACTTGAGAGGGAAGACATGAAGATATGCATAGTGCCAACTAATGATAGCATTGTTGATCCATTCAGTAAACCACTATCACAACCAAAGCATGAGAGTCATACTAGGTCAATGGGTATTAGATATATTTTTAATTGGGCCTTGTGCAAGTGGGAGACTATTAGTTATATGCCTGAAGCCAATTCTTATAATTAATAATGTAATGGTTGCATTTTTATTAAATATCTACTTCGTTGATGATAAATAATAAATTCCATGAATAGTGAATTCCGCCTAATGTCATTAAGTATATGACTTGAAAATAAAACCTTTAGGTATAAAGAATTTTATTCTAAATTGTATCTAGTTGATCATTATTATTGGGATAATAATGAATGAAAACTAATACATGTTTTGATTGTTGACTATGTTTTACTGGACATAAATATGGGATTTTAAATGAAACACATAAATACATGTTTGAAAAACATTATATTGGATCGACTCATTATGAGAACGTAACATGGATAAATAATGATAAGTGATTCTTGTACAATAGTATTAGCTTAATCCTTTAACATGAAAATCAGCATAGATTTGAATATGATGAACTTCATATTTTGATATAGTCTAGCATTGTCTTTAATAGGATGATCATATAGACTGATATTTGATATGGAGTAAATCTTATAGAGGAATATGAGTGATTGAGATAAAATTTGTCCTTCATGTATTTATTAGAAATATATCTCTATGACCCTTGATAAGTATAATCCTAAAGATATTGCTTGGCCATGCAAAAATGAACAATATCATTTTACATTTGTCTACTTTAAGATTGAGAAATAATTGAATTATACACGGATGATATGATTCGTGCCTTATTTTCAATTGAGATATGATGTAACAAAAGGATTATAATGATTAAAGACTATTAAGTAAGAACAACAAGCAATGAAGGAATTCATATATGGTTAAAAAAGCTTAACAAAATTCCCCAACTCTATTGAGTTATCCAATGATGGTTGAGAATGTTGACACTAAGCAATGTGATGATCAAAATGTTTAACCATTAGAATATTCTAATGAATGACAAAAAAATGTCAATGATGGTCATCACTAAAGTGGGCCATTAATTATACTCAATGACTATTAAGAATTCTCAAGAAAAAAGCTAATTAGAAAAGATTAATAGCTAAAGATAATGAAGGTTAAAATGCTCATAATGAGCATTGATGAAATTTAAAAGTGTTGGTACAAATTCAATGATAGTAGATAAGGTGAAATGTATGAAACTTAATGGTCATTGAATCATGGCCAATTGGGTATTGAAATATCCAACAATCATTGATAGGCTCCAACAACCATATTGATAATGTGATATTTTTTAGTTGTGTTTATTGATTAGTTTTACTTTTCCCACCTATTTTAGGATTGAAAGCTTACAAGGTAAAAAGAGCCACTTTGAATAAGCTAGAACAAACAAAGAGCAATAGTTTTCAAGTTAATAGGAGTGATCTAAGAGTCCTTAAGTTATGTTACTTGAATTAAGTCTTCATAAAAGAGCTTATAGGAGTTGCTCCTTAAAAAGAAGAAGAATACATGCATTACTACGTTAGCAACAATAATCTTTAACTTACTGAAGCATTTTAAAAGGTTTTATTCTATTTGTATTAGTGTGAGAGCTTTCCTTCCACATTAGTTACATCTTTTGTGTGAGAAAATCTCTTAGGTTATAGTTAGAACCTTAAACAATTCATCATGAAAAGTTTAAGATATCACCTATAAACTATCTTAGGATTAGGCTTGGATAATACTCGTAAACTATTTGTGAAATGCTTTTACGTGGTTCCTATAAATCCACCTTGTATAAGTGGTATCTGTGTAAATTAACTTGTGTAAAGGTTTTCAACAACACCTGTAAGCTATTAGTTAGTGGAAATGATTTGAGGATCTAGAGGAAAGGATATAGGCTTGATTTTAGTTGAACTTGTAACATCCCAAATTTTTTATAAGGATAATTTCGATGATTTAGACATTAAAGGTATTTTCTTCTAATTTATTTTGACTGATAATTGAGCTAGAAGTATAACTTGAGGTTTAGATATGATATATTATATATAGAAGTGATAGTTGTCATTTTGAGTATAATATGGATATATATTTAGTTTGAAGACATTTAAGTAATTTTATAATACAAGGCAATTTTACTGAGAAATTAATATTAATTAATTATTTCAATTATTTATTAGAGAAAATAATTATTAAAAGTTATCACTAAATTTATATTTCATAATTGATTGATTTTATGGGTTAAAAATATTATTTAATTTAAAACTGAGTTAGTTTTAAAGTTAGTTGAAACTATAAGGGTTGAAAAGTAATTTAGCTAATGTGTGTGTGTGTGCGAGCACACACATGTATAAAAGTCTTTTTTAGGATTACAAATTTTTAATATGAATTTAGATATTTTATATTTAAAGTTACAAAAATTATGCACTGTTGATCTTTTTTATATATTAGTGATCTAAGTGCTTAGTTTAATGATTTAAAATTTAAGGCTGATTTGATGGTGAACAATATATTTATAGAGCTATTTTTATAGACTATGTAATAATAGATTTGTGTAGTACATATGTAGAAAATAATAAATTTAAAATAGTAAATGACAATGTTCTAGTCTTAAATTCTGTATACAATATTTACAATCGGTCTAGTATTATGTATTAAATTTTTAGAATATTATATATGTTGGACTAGGTTAGTTAAACCTATGTCAAAAGTCTCTTTTAATCTTGACAATATAGATTGAAAGTTATAATATCAATTTCCAATGTTGATCTTGCAGATTTTTAGCTAGGATCACTTTGTAAGTTGAATGAAAGCCTAAATCTTAAAGATTGAAATTAGCACTCTAATTTGTAGTCATGAAATAGAAGCTCGTGACCGCTATCCTCCAAAAAAGTTCAATGAATCTCATATAGACTAATTTACAGTGCATGTCGTGTCCATAATCATGACCGTGACTTTGGCATTTACCTAGAGGGAACCAAATCTTCAGCTAGAACATGCCAAATGTCCTAAAGAACGGTTGGAAGATCAAATTTGATAGTAGCTAAAGAATTGTAGTGACCATGAATTTGATGAAGTAACTTATCCATTAAAGCAAATGATTTTACAGTGAGCTTTACGTCCAAACAAGAAAATAGAGACTGCGACTTCACTATTACTCAAGAAATGCAACGATTATTTTTCTTAAAGAATAAATGGTGTGATGCCACATGGACTAGCTGTTAGATACAATCCGAGTTTATGTGAAACTCGTGATAGAGAATGAAGGTCTCGATTGTAAATTTCATCTGATAAGTAACAAATGCAGGATCTACATAGCTTACTTTGGAGATTTGAAAGTATTTTTGTTTGTAATGTCTCTTAGGAGGTTATAGCCTATAAATACACCACCAAATGGACTTGAATGCAAGACAATAATATGCATTGAAGCAAAACTCTTGCAATTTTCTTTTTCAACCTTTAAGCCTTTAATTTCTTATAATTGTGTTATTGTTGTTTGGTGTGAGCATTAAGCATCACTTGGTTTAGGTTTAAGAGTGAGCCTTTGTAATAGAAAACTCTTGTTTAGGGTTTAGAGTAGGCCTTACAAAATTATTGTATATGTTGAGTGTTAGCTTTATGAAACACTAGTGAGGTTGTGTTTGGGCCTTGTAAAAACATAAGTTGTAAAGTTAGGTGTGAACTTTAAACACCATTGAAGATGAGTGAAACATTCAATTGGAAGAATTGGAAAGTGGATGTAGGGTTGGTTAATACATGAACCACTATAAAACCTTATGTTATATTCTCATTTTATTTTTTTATTTCTTATTTAACAAACCTTCCCACTAAAATTTAAAATCTCCCACCAATTTAACTCCTCCTTCTTGGTACACAAGGGCCTACAAATGGTATCAGAGCTTCAAGTCTCAAACAAAGCCTTAATTGAGTGAGAAAAGATCATGGCATAAGAAAGAATCCACACTTACCTTAAGCCCTATTTTGATGGAACTAACTATACTCATTGGAAGTATAAAATTGAGATATACTTGGATAATGATGTGGTGGATCTATGGGATACAGTAGCAAAAGAATTGAAGCCTCTAACCAAAGTGGTTAATCATAGTGAAGAACTGATCCCAAGGGAAGAATAAATGGAAGCATATCAAAAATCAAATGGGAAAAATAAGAGGGTAATGACCATTCTTTTTAGCTACTTATTAAGAGAGGAGATAGGTAGAGTATGTTGGACTAGGATGGTTAATCCTAAGTCTTAGACCTCTTTTGATCTTGACAAAGGAGATTGATCAATTCTAATGTTTCCATTAACTATTGTTTTACAAATTTAAGTTAGATTTTCAATTGGAAGTTGGATGAAGTTCATAATCTTTAAGAAGGCAAAGTTCATCCAAATTCGCAGTAAGAAACTTCTAATTCACAACCACGACATAGGTCAAGAATAGGGTCAAACTAGGCCAAACAAATTCATGGGCATCATCGCTGCCGTGACTCATCCAAAGATAAGAGTGTCAAAGTCACAAACGAATTTATAGTCACTTCCGCGTCTCAGTCGCGACCGTGAATTTCATAGTGACTGAAGAGGGAACCAAGTCCACAACCACTACATGCCAAGTGTCCCAGATATCCGTTTAAGAACAAAATTCACGAGGGTGACATTATGTGTAGTGTTCATGATTCATGAAGATGAAAATACTCTTTTAAATAAAAGAATTTACATCTTAAGTCATGCCCTGTACAAGGAATGATAGTGGCGGAGTTTGTAGACAATTAGAAAGCAACGACTATATTTTCCTAATAGACCAATGAGGAGTTGACACGTGGACTAGCCGTTGGACACAAATGGGATTTTCCACCGCAATTTTTGGCTCCCATATGGAAATTAGAATGTCGCAACCGTAAATTCTCAATAGTGACCGCGACTTTCGCTTGTCATGTAATTAATGTAGAATCTAGCTAGCATGTCTTAAAGATTTAATGAGCTTGATATTGTAACGTCTCTTTGGTGTGTATGAGCTATAAATACTCCACCAAACAGATATAAATGTAAGAGAATTCATTAAATTGTGACAAAAGTCTTGCAAATTTGCTACTCATTCCTTCAATTATTCTTTATGCTTTAAGTGATTATTTAGTGTGACCATTAAACACCATTTATAATAGGTTTCAGTGTGAGCCTGTAAAAACACTTGAGAAAGGAATAGTGTGAGCCTATAAAAACAATTGAGAGAGGTTTTAGTGTTAGCCTTAGAAAACACTTGTAATAGAGGTTGTTGTGTGAGCCTTGAAAGCACAAAGTGTAAAAGTTAGGTGTGAGCTTGGAAACAACATTTTAAGTGAGTGCAACACCCAATTGCATAGAATTGGAGAGTGGACGTAGGGTTGATTAATATCCGAACCACTATAAATCTTTGTGCCTTTTTTCTACTCTTTCTTTGTCCCTCACTTTAATTTTTTTTAAACACCAATTTAACCCTCTTCCCATTTCTTGGTGCCTAGGGCCAACAAGTGGTATCAGAGCCAAATCTCACAAAAAAGCCTTAATTGGATGAACAAAGTTCATGGCACAAGAGGGAGCCCACTCACACCTCAAGTCCTACATTAATGGATCCGACTATGCTCATTAAAAGTATAGGATGAAGATTTATCTTGATACAAATGTAGTGGGCCTTTGGGATGTAGTTGTCAAAGAATGGAAGCCACCCTCTAAAGTAGTGGATGAAATTAAAGAACTCATTCCAATGGAAGATTGGGTTAAAGCTCATAAGAGGTCAAATGGCAAAAATAAGAGAGCAATGGCCATTCTTCTAAGCTCTCTCTTTAGTGAAGAGATTGGAAGAGTGCACCATTGCCAAACAGCTCATGCCATTTGGAAGACTCTTGAAAACTATCATGAGGGTACAACACTTGTTAAATCAAGCAGATTAGAGATGTACAAGATAGAATGGGAGCTCTTCATGATGAAAGACTACGAAACCATCACTAAAATGATGAATAGACTTCTATCCATCGTCACAAACATGAAGAAATTCGGAAGGACTCTCACCAACTATGTGGCAAACATGAAAATCCTTAAAACTCTTCCATTAGATAAGTTTGGTGGTGCAAGAGGGTGCAACATTCAAGAATCGAACCCAGAGATTAGAAAGGTTCCTACGAATGTATTGATAAGCAAACTCTTAATGCAACGACTATTTTCATTTACAAAACTCATAACGTCTATGTTCAAAAATACATATGCATAAAGGTTTTATTCATTATACATAAACAATCAAACATGTATTTAATGTACATATATGTTAACTAATGTAAAGACTAGTGACCATAACTAGTTCCTATATAAATGAATGTACATAACACAAAGAGAGAGAGAGAGCTGGAATTTAGCTAATGACCTATGGTCCATGTGTCTCAATGCAAAGCTCTAAGTACCAAAGTGCCTAATCCCTATTCTTCGATATATGAAAAATATAAATGCGATTTGGTGTGTCGCAACTCAATGAATAAAAATAATAATCAGATTCTTATGTTGCAGCCAACATTCAAATATCATCAGAATACATTACAAGTTTAACATTTGACTATGCAAGTGCAAGTGCAATAGATTAATTTTTGTTGTGACCATATGAGGCAAACACTGCTCCCGGGAATTTTTGTGATTCAAGTGACATTTGATTTTGCTCGCCAACATATAAGAAGTGATTCATTTGATTAATAACATGTGCCAATGGGACCTATTAGTCCATCTTCCACATGATTAATAACATGTGCCAATGGGACCTATTGGTATATCTTTCATATGATTTGCAAGTGTTTGACAAGCTAGTCACAACATCATTTTAGTTCCATGTGCAAGTGCTCATTCACAAATGGTATACCAAGTAATCATTAAGAGCATATGATTCTCACTTGACTTGTATTCACATGTAAAATGTAACAATTCAATCATATATATATGTAATAGAATACAATTATATCATAAAATCATCACACACATACATTGAATCTAATTATGGTTTTTACTCGCCTTTTGATGCGACTAACCTTTGCGGGAGGTTTGGTTCTCTCTCTAAGGCTTCCTTAAAGTTTTGAGATCTTAACATTTGATATGCACATGGTTATAAGTATGTCAAAATGATTATGAATGCTTGCTATGCAACTATGGCATGATTCATGCAAGTGGACCTAGTGTTTATGCATATTTTCCTTATATGGCAGCCTAAGTTTACTACACTCTCACAATAATTACTTTAGACATACTTATCTAAATGACTTTATTCTTTTTTTCAAATAAACTAGACACATAATGATACAACATATTCAAATGTCAGAATATAAGGCGCATAAAAAATATGGTGAATTTTTAAATTTTGCCCTATTGCAATTTTCATCTCAGTATGAGTAGGTCTTACGTTCTTAGGTGTATCTCAAATTGTACAAATCAAATTGTAATATTAATCTACCATTAGTTACAAAGTATATAAAGGAACATTTTTCTTGTTTTACTCATTGCCTAATTCAGTCTATAAGGTAACCAAAACAATAGACAAATCTCAGGGTGAGCAAGTTTGTAACATGTTGATAAATAGTCATGACGAAGGGAAAATATCTCAATAACCATACTGGATTTGGCAAAAATACTTCATAGGTATATATATTAGAAATAAATATACAACTTTTAAGGTTGGAGCATCATCAAATTTTGAATCTATGGTCATTAAATTCTTGGAAAACATAATTAAAAGAAAGTGGGGTTTCTTCCAGGTACAAGGTCGGTCCCAATTAATGAGCCATATCTCTTTCCACACAATAAACCAATCAAAACTGCTTTACAGGTATTTAGAGGGGATATAACCCAAAAAATTTCATGTTTTACACTTTGCCAAAATCAGAACATAAGTCCATCAAAATATAAGAAAACAAAAGGACTGAAGTCATCTTAGTTGATTGTCAACCAGCCCTAATTAAAGAGCCATAACTCCCGACACACACTAAATAAAGCAAAACTATTTCATATTCATTTATATGGGATATAAAGATACAACTTTCATATTTTTCACTTTCCTGAATTCCTCTTCTAGAATCATGGGTACAAAATCCTACTCTAACAGCAAAATCTAACACAAACAGCCCTTGTTCTTTTGAATTTGAACTTCCATCCAAGAGCTATACGTCAATTACTTCATGATTCTCACTAACCATGCATGATTAACATGCCATGAGAGGTTAATTTCAATTGAGAAGAAGATAAATTAACTTACCTATTGTCTTAGAATTAGAAACCTTAAGACTTTTTCCTATACTGCCCACACTTATTCCTCTCTTGTTTCTTCTTCTTCTTCTTCCATTCTTTCTTTGTTCCTTAGCTTTCTCTCTCTCTCTCTTCTACTATAACTCATGTCTAACCCATTAATTCTCATCCTAAAGGGTCAAAAATTCCACTTGTAAGCCTATTGCAGTGAGACAAAATTCATGGTGTTGTATTCCTATTGGTTGGAAGTTCACTTTCCTCTTTTAGTCCCTTTTCTTCCCTCCTTAGGTGCCTCCATCCATCTTCTAATTCCTAGATGCTCCATATACTTTAAAGTAAGCTCTATAACACCATTATTTATGATGTTATAACAAGCACATAACATAAAACAATTTGTCATGTAACTATACAAACACTACATATATATTAAAGTGTCCTAAATGCAATGGTGCAAGTGTCATTGTCGTGCTTCTACAATTCACATGTCTAAATGATCATTTATCTAATGCACATGTTCATGTGAGATTTCATATCATTTATGCAATGAATATGTTCAAATGATAATG
>CATIWR010143592.1:0-22179 GCA_949677035.1 Omphalea diandra
AGTCATATGCTTTGAGCAACCACTATCCACATGCCAATTACTTGCTTTGGTGGTAGTCACATTTCCCTACAAAATAAGAGTCAATCACCTTTTCTTTGGTACCCAAGCATACTTGGGTCCTAGGGGGTTAGTGATTGAAGGGTCCTTTAACTTGAGGTGAGCCTTCTTAATAAAGCAATGTATATTGATATGCCCATATTTCATGCAATAGTGGCATTAGAGATTAGAATTGTTAGACTTTCTCCTATGCATAAATTTAGTATGAGTAGGAAGCCTTCTCATACTATGGTCATATGAATGCATGTTGGACACATATGATGAGGAGGGGTAGAGGATTTTTTATGAGGATGATTATACCTTTTTTTTTTATACATATAAGCATGATTGGCTCTTTGAGTCTTAGCTCTAGAGCCTTAGGGAGCCTTCCCTTTACCTTTAGGCTTAGGAGGCTGAGTGCTAGGAGCACTTTTCTTCTCAATCACCTCAATGTTTGAGGTTGTAAAGCTCTAACAAATATAGTTGTAGAAAATGATGAAGCTCTATTAAAACCTATACCATGCCTAATTAAAGGTGGTTTTTGTGACACAATAAGAGTGTCTAAAGCCTTTTTTCCTTTATGAAATTTGGAGATTGAGGTTTTAATCTCAATGACTTCTCTTTTAAGAGAGTCATGCTCCTTTCTAAGTAAGGCTAGGAAGAAGATGATGTAGATAATTTTTCAATAGATTTTTTGAGTTCTTCATTAGAAGTTCTCAATTCATTTACATGCTTATTTAGAGACTTGTACTTATCTTATAGTTTGGAGCACTTCTTCCTATAGGTTTTAACTTGTGACTTATACTTGTCACACCTCATAGTTAGAGCTTCTAAAAGCTCTTCATCTATATCATCTACATCATAATTAGAATTAGAGTGGAAAGATGTAATTACCTCTTGTGAGGAGTCCCCTAGTGCCATGAAGCATATGTTGGCCTCCTCTTCTTCTTCCTCATCTTCACTTGAGTCATCATCCCAAGTGGAGGAGAAGCTTTTCTTCTTTTCTTTATCCCATCTCTTCTTCTTCTTTACCTTTGGAAATGCTTCATGTGCCCTTGTTTGCCACATTCATAGCATGTGACATCGTTTGTTCTTTCTTTTAGACTTTGGGCAGATTTCTTGAAGACTCTTTTTTCTTTTCTTCTCCTTATCAACTCCTTAGTTCTCCTTGAGAGTATGGCTAGTTCCTCTCCTTCTTTATCACTATCCTCTTCACTTGAGGAGATATCTACTTATTTCTTTCTTGTTGAAGGTTTGAGACCTATGGTTCTCTTTTCTGGGTTTTCACCTTGACCCTTTAGCTTCTTCATTTGCTCATCTTTTTGAATAGCCAGCTCATGAGTTAAGAGCTTTCCAATGAGCACATCGGTTGGGACCTTTCCAATCTTCAGATCGAACTCTTGAATATTGTACAACCTAGCCCCAAATTTGTCAAGGGGAAGAGTTTTAAGGATCTTGGTGTTTACCTCATAATTTGTGAGTGCTCTTCCAAACTTCGTTATATTGGTGACAATGGACAAGAGCCGGTTGGTCATTTTGTGATGTTCTCATTGTCCTTCATCATGAAGAGTTCTCATTCGATGACATACATCTCCAAACGACTTGACTTCACTAGAGTTGTGCCTTTATAATAATTCTCTAAAGTCTTCCATATGGTGTGTGTGGTTTGACAATATTGCACTCTCTCAATCTCTTCCTTAGAAAGTGAGCTTAGGAGAATGGTCATTGCCCTCTTGTTTTTGCCATCTGACTTCCGGTGAGCTTCAACCCATTCATCCCTTAGGATTAATTCTTCATTGCCATCTACAACTCTGGTAGGAGGCTTCCATTCCTTGATTACCATATCCCAAAGGTCCACCACATCTATGTCAAGATAGATCTCCATGCTATACTTCCAATGAGTATAGTCAGTTCCATCAAAATATTGCCTTAGGTGTGTGTAGATTGCTTCTTGCGCCATGATCTTGTTTCACCAAATGAAGGTTTGATTTGTGAAAACCTCACTCTGATATCACTTGTTGTCCCTTGGCACTAAGAAAGGAGGTTGAATTGGTGTATAAAAATTTAAAAGACAAAGAAGAGGGGAAAAAGAATGAGTAGAATGGAGATAATGATTTATAGTGGTTTGGGTATAATCGACCCTACGTCCACTCCCTAATTTACCAATTGGGTATTTCACTAACTCAAGGTGTTTTCAAGCTCATACACAACCAATTTGTACAACTTGAGTTTTGATGGCTCACACACAACCTTACAACAATGTGTTTTTAGGCTAACACACAACCTCACTCAAATGTTTCACTAGGCTCACACTTAAACCTTTCTTGAAGTGTTTTTACAGGCTAACACTACAACCTTACAAACTAGTGTTTAATGCTCACACCTAACACTTACAATTTCATAAAGAAAATTAAAGAAAATGAGTAGCAAAGATTGAGAGCTTTAATTACTTGTAATAAATTTCTTAGCAACCTTATTCATGGTTGCTTGATGGAGTATTTATACCTAAACTTCACCAAAGAGATGTTGCAGATCATAGCTCATAAAATCTTTGAGACATGCTTGACAGATTCTGCATTAAATGCTTGATAGTCTTGATTCGCAGTCGTTACTACTCATTAACAGTCGCGAAATCCAAATTTCTGAAGGAAAATCTCATTTGTGTCTAATGGCTACTCTATGTGCCAGCTTCTGATTAGTTCACTAGGAAAATATAACTGTTGCTCTTTTACCTACTTTCAAAAGTCGTGGTCGCGAGATTTCTTATGCAGGATGAAACAGAGGATGCAAATTCGTCTGCCAAAAATGGTTATCTTCTTCTTCACTATTCGCGGTCACTATCAATAAGATGCCTTTGCAAAATTTGACTTCCAACGGTTTGCTAGAACACGTGTCATGCTGTCACTGTGGATATGCTTCCCTTTTGAGTCACTTTGAAATTCGCAGTCGCGAATAAGGCGTGACACACTCCGCGATTTCGTTTGTCAATTTTGGACTCTTTCATTTAGATGAATCGTGGTCGAGAATGGCTCCGCGATTTGACCTGTTTGCTTTCTAGCAATGCTTCTTTACATATCGCGGTCACGAATACAAAGTCGTGATCACGATTTAGAAGTCATTTTTCATACTTAAGGAATTTTTGAGCTACATCCAACTTCCAACTTAGATAAAAACTAAAGGCTGCAAAATAACACTAATTTGAAATATTAGACATGATCAATCTTCTTTGTCAAGATCAAAAGAGGTCTAAGACTTGGGTTAACTACCTTAGTCTAACATCATCAGAGGGAGATTTATTCCTTATGGCTAAGAAACTAGACTTTGGGTTGACTAATAATATGGCTGAGTAAAAAGCTTATACGTTTAGTCTAGTATCGTTAATTCAAATGAGAATTAGGACGGCTGAAGTATTTAGGGATTTATTATTGGTCATTTTATAGATAATCAAGGAATAAGACTTTAAAGAATAACGCCTGATCCCATATTTAGAACATATAAAAAGGTTGACCTAAAATTTCTAAAGAATCATGTTCTACCATATTTTGAAGGAAAAAAATTTAATGGTTGATGCCTTGGCTACTTTGATGTCTATTTGGGATAGGTCTAAAAAGATATGGATGAAGCCATTAATCACACTCAAGTCAATAGTCTTATGTCATGTTGAAGAGAAGGTAATGCAAGTGTTTGTGAAAAATCGTTGTTAGACTAGGTTGGTCAAACCTAAGTCATAAACCTCTTTTGACTTAATAATGGAAATTGATTAGTTCTAATGCTTTCTTTAAATGTTGTTTTGCATTATATAAGTTACTTTCTCATTGAAAGTTGGATGGAAGTCCAAATCTCTAACTTTAAGAAAGACATCTAAATTCACGGTTCGGAACATGTAATTCGCAACTGAGACCTTACGACATGGATGGATGAAGTTAGGCCAAAAGAATTCATGGATGAATTTGTAACCACAATTCAGCCAAGGTTAGCTCGATTGACTTTAGAGAGATTTGTAGTGGTATTCGCGCCCTAAGTCGCGATCATGAATTTCATAGCTAATTAGAGGGAACCAGGTTTGCAATCATATCACGCCAAGTGTCCAATGTTGAATATCAAAAATTATGAGGGCAAAGCATCTATCATTATCACAACTCAAGAAAGTATTATCTCCTTACCGAAAAAAAGAATTCGCAATCTCTGTTGCACCTAAGAAGAAATTAAATCACGACTATGACTTTTGATTGGTTGGTCGAACAGAACGACTTTATTTCTTGAGTGACCAATTAATAAAGGACACATGGACTAGCCATTAGACACAAAATGAGGTTTTTTGCCGTGATTTCAAGCTTTTTAATGTAAATTTGAAAAATCGCTACCACGAAATGCTAGTCACGACCATGACTTTTGTCTGACAAACATTCAATGCAAAATCTGCCCAGCTTCAATTCGAGATTTAGGGATAGTTTATGAGTAACATCTCTTTAGTGGATGTTGGCTATAAATGCTCCACCAAATAGATGTAAATGTAAGAGAATTTTATTTATTGTAACCAAACTATTGCAAATTTACTACTCATTCTTCTTATTCTTATTGATTGTTTAGTGTTAAAATTAAACACCTTGTAATTAGGTTGAGTTAGCCTAGCTTTCAAAACTTTGTAATAGATTGAAATGTGAGCCTGACCAAAACACTTGAGTGAGGTTTTATGCCTGCCTAAAAACACAAATTGTAAGGGCTGTGTGTGAGCCATAAAACATAAATTGTACAAGTTAGTTGTGAGTTTGGAAACACCATTTTAATTGAGTGAAATACCTAATTGTAAAGAATTAGGGAGTGGACGTAGGGTTTGTTAACACCGAACCATTATAAACATCTTATGTACAATTACTCTACTCCTTCTTATTCATCTAGTCTATTTACCCTTCCTCTAAAATTTTTAATTTCCCATCAATTCAATCCTCGTCTTGGTGCACTAAGGCCAATAAATGGTATCAGAGCCTCGTCTCACTTGAAAGTTTAATTGCTGAGAAAGGATCATGGCACAAGAAGGAACCCACACCCATTTTAAACCATATTTTGATGAAGCAGACTATACTCATTAGAAGTATATAATGGAAATATACTTGGATAGTGATATGGTAGATCTATAGGATAAATTGTAGCTAAAAAGTGGAAGGCACCTACTAAGGTGGTGGATGGAAGTGAAGAATTAATCCTTAGATAGGAGTGGGTTAAATCTCATTGGAGGTCCAATGGAAGAAATAAGAGCTCTATGGCAATCCTTCTAAGTTCTCTCTCAAGAGAAGAAATTGTCTTACAACTCATGGGATTTGGAAGGTCTTGGAAAACTACCATGAAGGCATCACTTTGGTGAAATCCAGTAGGCTTGAAATGTATGTGATAGAATGAGAGCTGTTTATAATGAAAGAGAATGAAAGTATCACAGATATGACGAATAGGCTCCTTACAATTATCACAGATATGAAGAAGTTTAGCATAATTCTCACCAATCATGAGGTAAATTCAAAAATTCTCAAGTCTTTACCTTTTGAAAAGTTTAGTGTCAAGGTTTATAGTATTCAAAAGTCAAATTTGGAGATAGGAAAGATGTCAATCGATATTCTAATAGGCAAGCTTCTAACTTATGAGCAAACCTTAAAGAAGGATGAAGAAATAAAGAAGATAAGGGGATAAGGAGGCCAAATAAAAAAAACAAGAAAAAAGAACCTTGGCTCTCAGATCTTCATCTAAGGAAAAGGAAGTTAAAGTGGCGTCAAGTAAAGAGGAAAGTGATAAAGTGGATGAGGAGCTGGCCATGCTTTCAAGAAGAACAAAAGAGTTTATCAGGGAAACAAAAAGAAAGAAGAAGCTTCAAGAAAGCAACTCCAAAACCCAAGGAAAGATTAGGTGATATTACATGCTATGAGTGTGACAAACAAGGCCACTTCAAGTATGACTGCCCTAAATTGAAGAAGAAGAAAAAGAAAAAGAAGAAAAAGAAAAAGAAGAAGAAAAGGGACAAGGAGAAGAGGAAATGTTTCAAATCCACTTATGATAATAGCTCAAGTGAAGAAGATGAAGAGGAGAAGTTGTTAACTTGTGTTTTATTGCACAAGATGACTCATCAAATGAGGTTAATTCTTCTCCTCATTTCTATGATGAATATAATTAGTTAGATGATAAGCTTTTAAAAGCTCTCATCTTGAAATGTAACAAATATAAGTCACAAATGAAATCTTACAAGAAAAAATGCTTCAAATTAGAGGATGAGTTCAAATCCTTAAATAGTCTTGGATTGAGGACTTCAAATGAAAAACTTAAAAAATCTATTGAGAGTCTCTCAAATTCTTCTTCATCCCTAAACTCTATGAGAAAGGAAAATGAGTCTATAAAGGGTGAAGTCATTGAGCTTAGAAACTCTATATCTAAGTTCTACAAGGGAAAGGAAGCTTTTGGGTACACTTTTCGTATCATAGAGACCTCTTTTAGTTAGGCATGGTTTAGACTTCAATGGAGCCTCTTCATCTACATCCTCACTCATGACATTCATTAGAACCTCAACACTTCAAACATCTAGCATTGAGGTACTTGGAAAGAAAAGTGCTCAAGGCACTAAACCACCATTGCCTAAGGGCAAAGGAAAGGTGCAACAAGGCTCAAAGCCTATTCCTCATAAGGCTAATCATGCATACTTTTAGAATATAAATCATGCTCACCTAAACACACATAGAAAATTTACTTATACACCTATTCATTTATGCTCATGCTCACATTCACATCATCATGGTATAAGAAAATCCCCTACTCATACCAAAGCCATAAATAAGAGGAAGACTCATAAGTCTAAACTCTAATGCCACTATTGCATAAGGTTTGGTCACATCAATATTCATTATTTAATTAGGAGGCTCATCTCAAGTTAGAGGATCCTTCTAAGTCTAACCCCATAGGACACAGGGCACTAAAATAAAAATGATTTATTTGTGTTGTGTAGGATATTTTGGCAACTACTAATCAAGCAAATGATTGGCATATGGATAGCGGATGCTCAAAGCACATGACGGGCAACAAGAAGCTATTCATGGCCTTAAAAGAAAAGGAGGGTGGCAATGTCACATTTGAAAACAATGCCAAAGGCAAGGTAATTGGCATTGATACTATTAGTAAGAATGATTGTTCTCTTATTAATGATGTTTTACTTATGGATGGCTTACAACACAATTTGCTTAGTGTAAGTCAAATATGTGATAAGGGTAATAAAGTCACCTTTGACCCTAGAGAATGTTGAGTTACCATTTTGGTGGATAAAAAGATAGTTTTCAAAGGTGAAAGGAAGGGCAATACCTACCTATTGACTTAGTCAATTTGGCTAACCAATCATTTAAATATCTTATGTCTCTTAGCAATAAACCTTGGTTGTGGCATAAAAGATTTGGATATACTATCATAGAGCTATTACAAAGCTTATCAAAAGGAAAACGAGTGGAATGTCTTCCTAAGTTAAAATTCTTTAGAGATAAGACATGTGGTCCATGCTAAATGGGAAGGCAACAACAATCTTTGTTTAAAGTAAAGAACATTGTAAGTATTTCTAGACCTCTTCAACTTATTCATATGGACTTGATAGGACCTACTAGGAGTGCTAGAAGTGACCATAGAAAAGAATTTCAAAATGAATCTTTTCAATCTCATTGCATAGAGAATGAGATTTTTTGTAACTTGTCAACTCATAGAACACCATAAAAAAAATGGTGTTGTAAAGAGAAAAAAATAGGACACTAGTGGAGATGGCTAGAACTGCGTTCAATGAGTATTCATCACCTGATTACTTTTAGGCTGAAGCTATCAATACTTCGTGTTATATTGCAAATCAAGTTTTCAAAAGACCCATTCTTAATAAAACCTCTTATGAGCTTTGGAATGGTAGAAAGCCCAAGTTATATTACCTAAGAGTAATTCGATACAAGTGTTATATCTTAAATACTAAGGATAATCTTTGAAAATTTGATTCAAAAACAAATGATGGTATTTTCCTCGGTTATTCCACCACTAGAAAAGCCTATAGGTTTTTAATAAGAGTTCAATGGTTGTTGAAAAGTCCATGGACATTGTATTTGATGAATCTAATAAGCTTGATCCTAGAAAATATCCACTTATTGATGATGTTGTAGGTGATTTTGAGAAATTGGAATTAGAGCCTACTACAATAGGGTTGGATAAAGATGATGATGAAGGCAAATCATTAAGAGAAGATAAGAAACCTTAACATCAATAAGTGGAAACACCAAACCAAGATTTTCCCAAGGATTGGAGATTCTCCAAGCATCATCCTAAGGACCTAATCATTGGTGATACATCTAAGGATATAAGTACTAGATCTCAATACAATACTTTAGGTAATAATCTTGCTTTTGTTTCTGAATTTGAGCTAAAATCTATTGATGAGGCTCTTGATGATGAGAGTTGAGTGATTGCTATGCAAGAGGAACTTAACCAATTTAAGAGAAACAATGTGTGGGAACTTGGTCCTAGGCCTAAGAACACCCTATTATAGGTTACAAATGGGTGTTTAGGAATAAGTTAGATGAGCAAGGATTCATCACTAGAAATAAAGGTACATTGGTTATTAAAGGGTTACCACCAAGAGGAAGGCATTGACTATGATGAAACTTATGCCCTTATAGCAAGATTAGAGGCCATTAGGATTCTTTTAGCATATGCATGTCACATGAATTTCAAACTCTTTCAAATGGATGTTAAGAGAAAATTTTTAAAAGGTGTTATTAAGGAGGAAGTTTATGTTGAACAAGCCCCTAGTTTTGAATCTTATATCTTACCAAATTATGTTTTTAAATTGAATAAAGCCTTATATGGTTTGAAATAAGCTCCAAAAGCTTGGTATGAATGGCTTAGTTCTTTTCTTTTGCAAAATGATTTTAAAAAAGGAAAGGTTGACACAACTCTATTTGTTAAAAGGCATAATCATGATACACTAATAGTGCAAATATATGTTAATGATATCATTTTTGGTGCTACTAATGAATTTCTTTGTAAGGATTTTGTTAAATGTATGACTAGATATTTGATATGAGCATGATGGGAGAGCTTCAATTTTTCCTTACCCGACAAATCAAGCAAACTGGGATCTTCATCAACCAAGCCAAACACACAAAGGACATACTCAAGAAATTTGACATAGTATGATGTAAAGTAACAAAGACACCAATGAGTGCCACCATCAAGCTAGACAAGGATGACTCAGGTAGGTCGGTTGATGAGAAGAGATATCAAGGTATGATTAGTTCTCTACTCGATCTTACTGCTTCTAGACCCATGTAATGTTTAGTGTATGTATGAGTGCTAAATTTCAATCTTGCTATAAAGAATCTCATTTTAATACTATTAAAAGAATTTTTAAATATTTATATGGCACATTGCATTTAGGTTTATTGTATCATAGAGATTCATCATTTAATCTTATAAGTTATTCGGATGCGGATTATGCTGGTAGTGTTTTAGATAGAAAGAGCACTTCAGGAACTTTCCAATTCATAAAAGAATGCTTAGTATCTTGGTTTAGTAAAAAGTAAGTTTCGGTTGCCTTATCCACCACTGAAGCTGAATATGTAGTTGTGGGATATTATTGCACTAAAGTCCTTTCGATGAAAGAGCAATTAAAGGATTATGGCAAAGTTATTGATCATATTCCCATTAAATGTGACCACACTAGTGCAATAAATCTTTCAAAGAATCCCATCCAACATTCTAGGAGCAAACATATAAATATTATACATCATTTTCTTATAGATCATATCCAAAATGGTGATATAGTGTTGGAATTTATAGACACTAACCATCAACTTATGGACATTTTCACTAAACCTCTCAATGAAGAAAGAATGAACTTCATTAAAAGATAGTTGGGAATGCTTGATGGAAGCTCCTTAAAGTGAAATGTGGATCTTATTAGAATACTCTTTGTGTAATGCATTATTCTTCATTAATTGATTACTATGTAACATGTATGTATTGTTATTTCTTTGGATGTCTTAATTTTGTATGCAATTGTGTCTCTCTATGCCAATTTGCATGAATTAAACATTAACAAAGTGAGTGGATCACAACTTAAAAGGTCAAATCACATCTTTTCTAAGTCATCTTTTCTACATGGTAATTCATGATCATTACTCCTTAAATCACGGTCACAATTTATAGGTACTTGTCAATTCTTCTGTCAACCATCAATTCAATATCGTTACATTTATTTCCCACCACAAATTTATCCAAATTTCAAATGTTTTGATCATTGACCATGTCGGTTCCCAAGAATTTTTTATTTGTTACTTAGAGATTTCATAATTAGCAGTCGTGACTTGTTGGTCGCAATCACAATTGCGAATTTGAATGACTACTATGCATTTAATTGATTGGACTACCAATCATTTGCAACCTTTTATTAAATGAATTTTTGACCATTTGTCACTATTTTTACACCTTGTCCTAGCCTATTTAAACCCTTGAATAGTGTTTTAACTCATATTTGCTAAAACTCTTATTTCCTCTTCATCTTATTCTTTAACTCTTTTTCAAACTCTCTTCCATCTACAATGGCCCTTAGTAAAGCCTCTAAAGTAGAGAAAGGAAGGGTAGTAGATCAACCATCTGGTCCTCCTAATCTACACATGATGAAAGGGATCAAGAAGGAGGAGAAGGATCGGTATAAGACAAACTCCTCTAAGATAATCTAATTGAACAAAATTCCTTCTGCATTTCTCATTGAGTCTATTAGGATCAAGGATGAAATCCATGCATATGTATCAAATTTGGGGTGAAATGAATTCATTTTTTATGATAAGCCTAAATATGAAGAGATAGTGCAGGAGTTTATGTGCATCGTGACTTTGAGTCGAAAAGCAGAATAATGAGCCAGACAATATGGGTTAGTATTTCGAGCCTTTAGGAATCTTTTTTACATTACCTTTAAGCAACTTTCAAATATATTTAACCTTGAAGTTAAGGATGACATTTCATTCATCGTCTCTGCCCTTGACATTATCTACTCCGAGTTTTGGTCTAAAATTTATATTGAGACCAAACATGACCCCAAGACCTCCTTAGCCAAATACATTCATACGCTACCCTTTTGGCTACTTCATAATATCAACACCTTCTCTATTAATGCAAGAGGTCATGGTAACGAGTAAGTATCCCAAAAGGATCTAGCTTTTCTCTTCTATTTGACCAAGAACAAACCTATTCAAACTAATTGATATCTTGTGGTTCAATTGATCTAATTAAGTATAAAACCTAAGAGTCAGTTTCTTCTTCCTTCACATGTTACTACCATCTATTGTTGTGTCAGTGCTCTTAATGAGGATAATAAAAAAATCCTCACTAAGAAGCTTATAATATCACAAAACTTTCTAGACCTATCTTACCTCATTAATGCCAAAGCCATACACCTTGATTCATGCACGTATACATTGGGCGCTTTTGGGGAAAAGAAATTAGAGACTTTCCAAGCCTCCGAAAGGAAGAGGCTAGTTATAAAAGAAAGGACTAAATCCATTCCTCCTCCCCAACCTAAACCCAAAGCCAAAATCTCTCTTGCCTCCATCAATAAAAAGCTTGACAAGATGATGAGGATGACAAAAAGAAGATTTCTCCTACTTTTCTACCTCCATAGTGATTTGGTGGATCTTCAGGAGAAAGTTGGAGATACCCTTTGCCACCACCAGGCTTTAAGGATTGGGAGGACACACCTGAAAAAGAGGATGGTGAAGAGGTTGAGGAGATCGATGAAGCTCAAGGTGGAGGAGCATATGAAGCAATAGATGATTCTAAAGACGATGATAGTTCTCTGATCTTTTAGTTTGTTCTTAGCTTTCTAGATTCTCTTTTGTTGTTTCGTTTATTTCTTTGTCTATGTAAAGATCATGATTCCACAGTTTCAAATAAATAAAAATGTTGTTTTTATCCTTTGCAAATTGATTGATCCATATGTTTTGTGATTTCTTCTATTTAATTCTTATACTTATTTGATTGATTGATCCATTCTTATTTGATCTTATACTTATTTATTCCATCTCAATTTATGCACCTCCTTCAATCTTTACACTTTACCTTCTTTTTGATCTTGCCAAGGGGGAAAGAATAGCAATGCACAACATAAGGGGAAGCATAAGTTGAGGGGAGACATAACAATAAGAGCATTCCTTTTTCAAACTTGTAATTCTTTGATTATTTGATCAATAAATTTATTAAAAATCATTGACCATCTCAACTTTACACTTATGCAATTCATTTTATTTAACTAAAATCAATCTAAATTGTCAAAATCAAAAAGGGGGAGATTATTAGACTAGGTTGGTCAAACATAAGTCATAAGCTTTTTTTTATCTTGATAATGGAAACTGATTAGTTCTAATACTTTATTTAAGTGTTGTTTTGCACTATATAAATTAGTTTCTCATTGAAAGTTGGATGAAAGGCTAAATCTCTAACTTTGAGGAAGAGATCCAAATTTGCGGTTAGGAACTTGTTATTCGCGACTGTAACCTTGTGACAAGGATGGATGAAGTTAGGCTAGAAGAATTCACGAACAAATTTGCAATCGCAATTCAACTAAGGTAGCCTAATTGACTTATAGAGACATTCACGATGGTTTCGTGTCCTAAATTGCGACCACAAATTTTATAGCTAATTGAAGGGAACTGGTTTTGTAATCATATCACGCTAAGTATCCAAGGCAACTATCAAAAATTGCAAGGGCGAAGCATCTATCACAACTACAACTCAAGAAAGTGTTGTCTCCTTACCAAACAGAAAAATTTATAGTCTCTGTCGCGCCTAAGAAGGAATTAAATCACGACTATAACTTTTGGTCAGTTGATCAAACATAATGGCTATATTTCTTAAATGAGCAATGGGTTAAGGACACATGGACTAGCCATTAGACATAGAACGAGGTTCTCTGCCGCGATTTCAAGCTTCCCGATATAAATTAGAAAATACCGATCGCAAAATGCCAGTCACGATCATGACTTTTGTTTGACAAGCATTTAATGCAAAATCTACCTAGTTTCCCTTAGAGATTTATGGTTAGTTTGTGAGTAATGTCTCTTTAGTGGATATTCTCTGTAAATACTCCACTAAACAGATGTAAATGTAAAAGAATTTCATTTATTGTAACCAAACTCTTGCACATTGACTACTCATTCTTCTTATTCTTATTGATTACTTAGTGTTAGCATTAAACTCCTTTGTAATTGGGTTAAGAGTTAGCATAGCTTTCAAAACTCTATAATAAGTTTAAGTGTGAGCTTGCCTAAAACACTTGAGTGAGGTTTTGTGTGAGCCTAAAAACATAAATTATAAAGGTTATGTGTGAGCCATAAAACACAAATTGTATAAGTTAGGTGTGAGCTTAGAAACACCATTTTAGTTGAGTGAAATACCTAATTATAAAGAATTAGAGAGTGGACGTAGGGTTTGTTAACATTTGAACCACTATAAACATCCTATGTACAATTTCTCTACTCCTTCTTATTCATCTAGTCTTATTACCGTTCCTTCAAACATTTTAATCTCCCACTACTTCAACCCTCTTCTTGGTGTACTAAGGCTAATAATTATCCCTATAGAGTAGTGAATACCTTGAAGGGGCTAGGAGGAAGGATAAGGACATGAATCAAAGGATAGCAATTTATAGTTTATGATGGCATGATGTACAAACAAATGCCAAATGGAGTCCATCTAAGACGTTTGAATGACGAAGAGGCAAGCAAGGTGATGGAAGAGGTACACACAGGGGTTTGTGGTCCACAAATGAATGGGAAGGTTTTGGCTAGAAAAATTTTGAGGATGGAATACTATTGGATAACTATGGAATAATTGGAATTGTCACAAATGTTGGGTTCATGGTATCCTTAACCACTTACCATCTATAAAATAGTATAAATTGACTTTGCCTTGGCCATTCGCAATATGGGGCATCGATGTGATTATAGAAATCAAACCAGCTTCTACAATAAGGCATAAGTATGTTATAATGATGATAGATTACTTCTCAAAATGGGTGGAAGTGGAATCTTTAGCAAGCTGGTGCAAAGCAAATGGCCTGATTTTTGGATAAGAACATGATTTACCAATACATGGTACCTCATCACATTGTAATAAATAACGGAGTGCATTTTCAAATTGAGGTTAGAATAATCATAGAAAAGTATGGGGTAAACTTGTTAGTTATGAGCCCTAGGTTAATTCTTGTAGTGAATATTTTCTTAATAATGACATGGTTGCATTATATTAAATATCTCTTTTGTTTATGGCTAAATGATAAATTTTATGAATAGTTAATTCTACCTAATGTCATTAAATATGTGACTTGATAGTAAAATCGTTAGGTGTAAAGAATTCATTTCTAAATTGTCACTTGTTAGTCATTATTGTTGAGATAATAATGAATAGAAACTAGCATGTGTTTTAATTGATGATTATGTTTTGCTAGTAACATACATGTGATATTAAGTTAAACATAGATACATGTTTAAGAAACATTGTATTGGATTGACTCACTATGAGAATAATACATGTATAAACTATTATAAGTGATTCTTATGCAATAATATTAACTTAATCCTCTAACCTAAAAATAACTATGGATTCCAATATGATGGACTTCATAGTTTGATACGGTCCAACATTATCTTTAATTGGATAATTATACAAATTGATATTAGACGTGATGCAAATCATACAGAGGAATATGAGTGATTAAAAAGGAATTTGTCCCTCGTACATTTATGAAAAAAATATCTCTAGGCCTCTTGATAAGTTAAACTAAAGAGATTGCATGGTCATGCATAAATGAATTGATAAAGGTTATCAATGTCATTTTACATCAGTATACTTAGAGATCGAGAATTAATTGAATTGTATAAGAATTACATGATTCATGCCTTATGTTCAATTTAGATATAATGTGACAAAAGGATTATAATACTATTTGTAAAATAGGTTAGGTCGGATTATTGACCTTTACATAATTTAGATAGTCATAATATCTTACTAGAGGCCACTTATGACTTGTAGGCCAAAAATAGGTTTTGATCCACTACCAACATTATATGAACCAATATGGTTATACTCATAAAATAGGCCTAAAGTGAAATTGGGTTTTTCCACTCTCTCTATTTATAATTAAGATAATTAGAGATATTATCTAAATTATTTTAGATGTTTATTATTGTCCATTAGTGCCTTAGAATAGGGTGTTAAATAGGGCAATGACAAATATTAAAAAAAATTAAAACTAAGTGTAAAAAAAAAAAAATAATTAAGACATAAAATTTGTAAAGGTTCGACACAATTGGACGTACAACTGGCCTATGTCCTCTCCTCTAATATCTCCACTAGAGCATTTACTATCTTGATAGCTTAAGGTGCTATCAGCAACCTTTACAAATGACATATTTTCAAGCACTACCAAGCCTTTACAAGTGGTATATTCTCAAGCTTTGTCAGCCTTTTACAAGTAGTTTCACATATACTACTTAACCTTAACCCAAAATAATTTTTAAGTACTACCTTAAACCTTCCATAAGTTATAGTTTTCTAGGTTTTCTAACCTAAGATTTCCTTAAACTAAATACATCAATTAAAGAAGGAGGAAAATTTTTTTCACTCTAACAATAAAGTCACTTTAAGTATTCTCACAAGGTATGATTGATGAGGTTGAGAATGTGAAGAGAATTTTTGAAAAGCTTATTCTTCAAACTTTGATTTGAAGATAACTCTTGCAAGCATTGAGTAATGGACTTCTCTTGATTGCTAGATCACTCTTTATTCATCCTTTTGATTGAGAGATTTCATAATAAAATACTCGCTTAATGGAATAGTTCTCTATGTGTTTCTATTGAATGAGTGTTTTATATCATAAACAAAGAACTAACTGTTAGAAAAAAGAATGTCACCTCACATTACATTTGTAGGCTTTCAATGCTCATTAAGTATTTTTCATGCCCATTACTAAGGCATTAACCATCATTGATTTCATGCAAATAGGTGGTTGTCAAACAAAATACACCTTCAATAGTTGTTGGCTCTAACAAAATGCTTGTTAGGGCTAGTTGTTAGAGACAAGATGACTCAATGCTCTTCCTTTGACTTTTACATTTATTTAATTCACTATTTCTTCAATGACCATTAGATAAAAATAATGGTCATTACTTTTAAACTCTAATGCTCGTTGGAGGAAGATCAATGTCTGTTGTTCATTCCCAAAAAATATGAATTTGATGCTTTCTATAAGGTTTGCATAAATCCTTCAATGACTGCTTAAGACTTTTCAATGCCCGTTGAATGTGCTCAACACCTGTTGAGGTATTAAGTATGCCTCGTTGGGGGGTCTAAAGCCTTAAGCATAATATAAAGAGCTTTTTCAGTGCCTGTTATGAAGGATCAATGCCCGCTTTGAGGTTCAATATGCACAACCATGTTAACAACTATTAGGAATATGGTAACCCCTGTTAAGAAGTCCAAAAGGCTATGTTCAAGATGGAGTGTTTCTCCAATGCCTGTTGTGACATTTCAACACCCGTTGCTAGGTCCATAATGTTTGTTGAAAATAGA
This sequence comes from Omphalea diandra, assembly GCA_949677035.1. Lineage (NCBI taxonomy): Eukaryota > Viridiplantae > Streptophyta > Magnoliopsida > Malpighiales > Euphorbiaceae > Omphalea > Omphalea diandra. The sequence goes on from CATIWR010143592.1 coordinate 16,657, forward strand.
CATCACTCATTGATTTGTTAAGCTGAGTTTGCCTTGATTTTCACTCTCTAATACTATAAGATTTTTGAAAACATAATTCCTTCTCCAAACATCGTAGTCTAAAGAGTTGATGCACCTATAAGTTCTAACACAAATAACTCAGACAAAGATTAGCTTTTTGACTTATTTGTAATCATCAAAACAAGACTTGGAACTCTGAGGTTCAACATTCTCTCCCTTTTTTATGATGACAGACAATCTAACATAAATAATAAACATATATATGTTAATATATATGTTGAGTGATAAAAACTTAACTGCCCTTAAACTATTAAGGTTATGCATTGAGTTATTATGTTCCCCTTTAATTTCTCTTCTAAGTGTTCATTTTTTGTTCATACTTTCATGATTTATGATCCATCTATCATTTTGCTCCCCTTTAAGATACGTTACTCATACATCATTTTATTTCTTATTTCTCTTTCATCCATCTATCATTCATCATTTATCATTTTATTTCTTATCTCTCATTCATCATTTATCATTTTATTTCTTATTTCTCCCCCTTATCATTATAAAAAAAAAGCAAATAATAAGCAAAAGAGTATAAATGAACCATATGTTCATTGCAAGGGAAAATAGATTATAGTTTACATTACATTGCAAAAGATATGTTGTCGAAGCATCAATTATTTTTTTTTCTTTTTTTGAAAACATAAGAAATAAAAGGAAATGTAATAAAAATAATTATGTTGATGATTAACGAGGGGAAGTTGTTTTGGAAGGAGAGGAATGGGTTTGATCTTAAGATTTTAAGGGTGATTTTAACTCTCTGGGTTGCTCTTGGTTCTTAAGCTCTATTGGCACAATAGGTTCCTTAGACTCTTGTGGGGCATCTTATTACTTAGAAGAAGCATCATTGTGCTCAATTGTAACCATTTGCTACTCTTGATCACTTGGACTTCCAAGTTATAGATTCAATCCTTCCATAATCCAATCAAGTATCTTGTTCATATCCTTCAACTCACCTTTGATTTAGTTTACTATATGGTAAATGGAAGTGGAAGAGTCCTTGATTTTCTTAATAATAGTAGTGAGTACTTTCAGTTACTTAAGCACTCTTTACTCAAAGAAAGAGAGAGATGGAATAGAAGGAATAGGTGTACCAGTTCCTAGTCCTTCTGCTATTGCAACCTCCACCTTGACAACTTCTTCAATATTCTTATTATCCTCTTCTTCTTAAGGAACTTCTCCTTCCTCAAACACTGTCTTAATCCACCCTATGTCTAACCAATGCATAATCCTCATGTTTAGTAGCATTTTCTCTCTAATAAGCTTATTGTCAAGCAATTTCTACAGCACCATGTCATAATCCTTTAGCTCTGCCTCAGTAGGCTTCATGAACTTTGTAATCTTTGTGATGTAGCGAGCCATCACAAAGGCATTGAGCTTATCAATTTACCCATCAATTCTCTACAGCAACAATTAAGATGTGTTCACCTTTTGGTTGTTCTTTATGAATCAAAGGTAAAACTAGAACATCATGGTGCAGTTGCCATTTGAATGACCCCTTCCGTTCATATTCCATGTAATGAACCTATGGGCAATCCTTAGGGCTTGGCTCTTGATCTTCGAAGCCTTATTGTTATTGTTATTGTTATGGTTTATGGTCTTGTCATTGATGGATTTTCAAAACTGATCGACATCTACTTTAAAAGTTGTAGAAGGCTCTATCAAACCTATATTGGTAGCATCAAACCACTTAGCCAAGGTAATTTGGCCTAATCTTGTATTTCTTCCCAAATAACCTTAATTTGATCATGTCAGCTTTAGTATAAACTTCACAATTATTCCCCAAAACTTCCAAAGTAGTGATGAATTCCACAGTGAGCTCCAAGTATGAGGGTTCTCTGATATGGTAGAAGAATTCTTATCTAATGCATATATCTGATCCCTATCAAGTATTTAATTTGCTCTACCAAATTGCACCTCTGCAAGTCATTCCACTACAAGAATTTTCCACCATCAAGCTATCGTTTCAGTAGTTTTTAAGCCAAGAGTTTTTCTTTTTCATCCTTGAGATAAGATTGTTAAGCGAAAGGATTAGTTGTAGGCTTTGAACCTCATTTAGGTGTGTGCCCTATTTCAATGACTTTTCATTTGTCTTTAGATTCATGGGCTATTTTATATTTCTTCTGCTGTGATTTTAGGTTTGAATGTTCTACACTTCTTTTCTTTTGTTGAGCAATCATAGAGGCAAGGTTCTCTTCTATTTTAGAGTTAGAGCTAGTGTAAGTAGGTTGAGGGTTCTTCCCAACAGATTGTTTGTGTCTCTTTAAGGAATCAAGTTTAGGAGCCATGAGTGATTCATACAAGGAAATTGCAAAAAAATTATAGCAAAAATTGTGAGAGAGATAAAGAGAAAGCAAGGTAATAGTAGAAAGTAAAACTGATTTTAAGGTTTAAAGGGTTTAAATAGAAGTTCAATGGATTCTCCTTTTAAAAAATATGGCCATTAGGAATGTTCAACGACTGTTGTGAGTTAGGCAATAGCTGTTGGACATGACAGTTAGCTTGGTCTTCCATGTGTTGCCAACGATGGTGGCTAAATCGCAACAACCATTGAAATGGTGACAACAATCATTAAGGATGCACAACGATAATAAAGACCAATAAAATCAAAATGAAAAGCTTACATGTGACACAATGATTGTTATAAAATATGGAATGGCCATTGGCCATGTTACTAAAATAAAAACTTAGTTTAAAACATATTTTCCAATGAGATAACCATTTTGAAAGCTTAGCTGATGAATATTATCAATTAAATTCAATGAAATTATCATGAATTCAACTAATATTTGGATAGTTTAATTAACTGCTGACATAATTAAAATTTTAGTTATTAAATCTAAAGACTTCAGTAATGATCAAATATCATTATATGCAACAAAGATTATAAATTAACAATGAATGAGATAAACCTGTTTGAAGCTATTTCAATGTACTTCCATCAATCATACCAAGTTCTCTTTTGATGAATTGCATCATTCCATCACAAAGAGGTTTTAATGAAAATATTTGTCAATTGATGGTTACTATTAACAAATTCCAACACAAAATCTCCATTACCAATATGATCTTTAAGAAAGGGATGCCTAATGTTTATATGTTTGCTTCTAAAATGTTGAATGAGATTTTTAAACAAGTTTATACCACTAGTGTTATCATACTTAATAGCAACTTACTTAACATCAACATTGTAGTCAAGAAGTTATTGTTTCATCTACAGGAGTTTAGTATAATATGTTAGACTAGGGTAGTTAACCCTAAGTCTTGGGCCTCTTTTGATCTTGACAAAGGGGATTGATCATTTTTAATATTTCTATTTAGTGTTGTTTTGCAGTTCTTATGAAAGTCTTTAAGTTAGAACTTGGATAGAAAACTTAATCTTCAAAGTATGTGAAGTAACTTCTAAATAACAACCGCAATTTAAAAATTTGCGACCGCGATCCATTAGAAAACTTACTAAAAGATCATATAGATGAAATCGAGGAGTCATTTTCGGTCGTGACTCATCCAAAGGAAGAACTCTAAAAGTGACAAATGAATTCACGGTGTAAAGCTAGCCTCAGTTGCGACCATAAATTTTGAAGTAACTCAAGATGCAATCAAGTCCATAATCACAGCTTGACAAGTGTTCCAGGTAACCGTTAGAAGTTAAAAACCGTTAGGGGAACTTGTTTATAGTGATCGCGAACCCAAAAGAAGAAAGTGAACACTTTTGGCAGAGGAATTCGTGTCTAGAGTCACGTCTTGTACAAGATAAATTGTGACCGCTACTTTTAACAGTAGGTGAAAGACAACGACTATATTTTCCTATTGTACTAATCACAAGCTGCCACATGGTCTAGCCGTTAGACACAAACAGGGTTTTCCTTATGGAATTTGGAATTCGCGACCACGAATAAGTAGTAGTGACCGCGAATGACTGTCAAACATTTAATGTGAAAATCTATCTAGCACACTTTGATGATTTTGTACCAGTTGTATTGCAACATCTCTTTGGTGGGTAGAAGCTATAAATACCTCACCAAACAAATGTAAATGCAAGAGAATTAATAACTTTGTACCCAAACTCTTATAATTTTGGTACTCACTCTTTTCTATTCTTTAAGTCATTATTGGGTGTGAGCATAAACACCATTTGTAATAGGTTATAATGTGAGCCTGTTAAAACACTAAGAGAGGTTATTGTGTGAGCCTGTTAAAACACAAATTGTAAAGGTTGTTGTGTAAGCCTAAACACACAAGTGTAAAGATTATTGTGTGAACCTTTAAAACATAAGTGTAAAAGTTTGGTGTAAGCTTGAAAACACATTTGAAAGATAGTGGGATACCCAATTTCGAGGAATTGGGGAGTGGACGTAGGGTAAATTACACCTAAACCACTATAAATTATATGTTCCTCTCATCTCATTTCTTCTCTTTCTTTCTAATTTTAATTTTTATACACAAATTCAACCCCCTCTTCTTGGTGCTTAGGGCCAACAAGTGGTATCAAAGCCACTCTTCACAATCAAACCTTCATTGGGTGAATAAAGATCATGGCACAAAAGGGAATCCACTCACAACTCAAGCCATACTTTGATGGAACAAACTATACTCATTGGAAGTATAGCATGAAGATCTATCTTGGCATAGATGTGGTGGACCTTTGGGATGTGGTCATCAAGGAATGGAAGCCATCCACCAGGTTTGTGGATGGTAATGAAGAATTAATCCCAAAGGACGAATGGGTTAAAGCACACCAGAAATCAAATGGCAAGAATAAGAGAGCAATGACCATTCTTCTAAGCTCACTCTCTAGATAAGAGATTAGAAGAGTGCAACATTGTCAAATAGCTCATGCCATTTGGAAGACTCTAGAGAACTATCATGAAGGCATAACTCTAGTCAAGTCAAGCCGTTTGAAAATGTATGTCACTGAATGGGAACTCTTCATGAAGAAAGACAATGAGAGCATCACATAAATGACAAACAGGCTCTTGTCCATTGTCACCAACATGAAGAAATTTGGAAGAACTCTTACTATCTATGAGGTAAACAAAAAAATCCTTAAAACTCTACCTCTAGATAAATTTGATACTAGAGTTTGCAGCATACAATAGTCAAATTTGAAAATTGAAAGGTTCCAATCGATATGTTGATAGGAAAACTCATAAGTTGGCCTTGCAAAAAGAAGAACAAATGAAGAAGCTAAGAGGCCAAGGAGACAAACCAGAGAAAGAAAGAAAAACCATGGCTCTTAAAGCTTCAACAAAAGAGAAAGAGGTAGAGATCACCTCAAGTGATGAAGAAAGTGACAAGAAAGAGGAGAAGCTAGCAATGCTCTCAAGGAAGACAAAGGAGTTGATCAAGAGAAGAAAGGAAAGAAAAGGCTTTAAGAAGACAGCTCCTAATCCAAGAGAGAAATCCAACTAAGTCACTTGTTAGGAATGTGGTAAGCAAGGCCACATCAAGTATGAATGTCCCAAATTAAAG
>CATIWR010143619.1:0-21622 GCA_949677035.1 Omphalea diandra
TGGTGTTGCTTCCCCATTTGGCATAGACCACATGTCTTGTCTTTGGAGAAGTTTAGCTTGGGAAGTCCTTCCACTAATTTTCCTTTGGATAGGCTTTGAAGAAGATCCATGCTTGTATGTCCAAGCCTTCTATGCCACAACTAAGCTTCATTGCTCAAAGACATAAGACACTTAAAAGATTGGTTAGCCAAATTGTCTAAGTCAATTAAGTAGGTATTGCCTTTCCTTTCACCCTTGAAAACAACCTCATCATCCACTAAAGTGGTGACTCGACATTCCCTAAGATCAAAGGCGACTTTATTAACTTTATCACACAATTGACTTACACTCAACAAATTATGTTGCAAGCCACTAACTAAAAGAACATTATCAATTAAAGAGCACCCATTCTTACTAATGGTTCCAATGCCAATTACCTTACCCTTGGCATTGTTACCAAATGTGACATTTCCACATTCTTTTTCTTTCAATGTTATGAATAATCTTTTATTTCCTGTCATGTGTTTGAGCATCCACTATCCACATGCCAATTGCTTGATTTGGTGGTTGCCACACTCCCCTACACAATAATAGTAAGTTACCTTTTCTTAAGTACCTAAGCATACTTGGGTCCTTGGGGTTAGAAGATGAAGGGACCTCTAATTTGAGGTGAGCCTTCCTAATATAGCAGTGAATATTAATGTATCCAAATCTCATGCAATAATGGCATTGGAGTTTAGACTTAGGAGTCTTTCTCCTATGCATAAATTTAGTATGAGTAGGAGGCCTTCTCATACCTAAGTCATGTGAATGCATGCATGAACATGTATGATGAGTAGGAGTAGAAAATTTTTTATGAGAATGACTATATTTTTTGTTGTACATATAGGCTTGGTTAGCTCTTTGAGTCTTGGCTCTAGAACTTGGGAGAGCATTTTTTTTTTTGCCCTTAGGCTTTAGAGGCTTAGTTCTAGGAGCACTTTTCTTCCCAATTACCTTAACGCTTGATGTTTAAGGTTTTGAAGATCTAACAAATGTGGTTTGAGATGATGAGGAGGCTCCATTGAAGCCTAGACCATGTCTAATTAGTGAAGGTCTTTGTGATACAATCAATGTATCCAAGGCTTTTTTTCCTTTATGGAGCTTAGAGATAGAGCTTCTAAGCTCAATGACTTCTCCTTTTAGAGAGTCATTCTCCTTTCTAAGTGAAGCCATAGAAGAAGATGAAAGAGAAAGACTATCCACTGATTTTTTGAGCTCATCATTAGATGCTCTCAATTCTCTTACAATGTTATTGAGGGATTTATAATCATCCTCTAGCTTTTGACATTTCCTTTTGTAAGATTTCATTTGTAACTTGTATTTGTCACATCTCATGGTTAGAGCCTCTAGAAGCTCTTCATCTAGCTCATCAAATTCAAAATCAGAATGAGAATGAGAAGAAGTACTTACCTCATTAGTAGAGTCTTCTTGTGCCATGAAGCAAATATTGGAAACTTCTCCTTCTTTCTCTTCTTCACTTGAGCTATCATCGCAAGTGGCTGAAAAACTCTTATTCTTCTCCTTGTCCTATCTCTTCTTCTTCTTTAATTTAGGACACTCATGCTTGATGTGGCCTTGCTTACGACATTCATAACAAGTGACATCATTGGATTTCTCTCTTGGACTAGAAGTTGTCTTCTTGAAGCCTTTTCTTTCTTTTCTTCTCTTGATCAACTCCTTTGTCCTCCTAGAAAGCATTACTAGCTCCTTTTCTTCCTTGTCACTTTCTTCATCACTTGATGTGATTTCTACCTCCTTCTCCTTTGTTGAAGACTTAAGAGCTAAAGTTCTTCTTTCCATTTCTTGTTTATCTCCTTGGCCTATTAGCTTCTTCATTTGTTCATACTTTTGCAAGGACAACTCATGAGTTACGAGTTTGCCTATCAACATGTCGGGTGGAACCTTCCTAATCTCTGGATTCGACTCTTGTATGCTGCAAACTCTAGCACCAAATTTATCTAGAGGAAGAGTTTTGAGGATTTTTGTGTTTACCTTATAGTTGGTGAGAGCTCTTCCAAATTTCTTAATGTTGATGATAATGGATAAAAGTCTATTTGCCATTTTTGTGATGCTCTCATTGTCCTTCATCATGAAGAGTTCCCATTCGGTGACATATATCTCCAAGCGACTTGATTTGACTAGAGTTGTGCCTTCATGATAGTTCTCTAGAGTCTTTCAAATGGCATGTGTAGTTTGACAATGTTGCACTCTTCCAATTTCTTCTCTGGAGAGAGAGCTTAGAAGGATGGCCATTGCTCTTTTGTTTTTGCCATTTGATCTCTGGTGAGCTTCAACCCATTCTTCTCTTAGGATAAGTTCTTCAATTCCATCCACTACTTTAGTGGGTGGCTTCCATTCTTTGACAACCATATCCCAAAGGTCCACCATATCTGTGTCAAGGTAGACTTCCATTCTATACTTCCAATGAGTATAGTCAAAACCATTAAAATAAGGCTTAAGGTGTGAATGGATTCCCTCTTATGCCATGATCTTTTACTCACCAATAAAGGTTTGTTTAAGTGTTTTGGCTCTGATACCCCTACTTAGTGCCTAGGGCCAACAGGATCCTATAAATTAAAAATTGCTCAAAGAAAGTACAGGTTGAGTAAGATTGATGAAAGGTATCTAATTATACCAACTTTGGGGTGGGATTGACTTCAAAAATGCTTTAGCCATGTTGAAGAAGGCAAAAAGGCAAATATGGGCATGAATATTGAGGAAAAGATATTTATAAAGGAGAGAGAAGGTTAATAGTGCATAATAGTTGTATACAGTAGCATAGGGCTGTACAGACTGCCTAAGCTATCTATACAGACAATTAGTAGCTTGTATGAATAACATGGAGGCTTATACAAATCATCTTTTTTGTAGAATTTCAAGAAGAGTCTTCCTTGCATTTTGAATTTATGGTTTGCTTCGTACTTATTTTAGAAAACATGTATATATGCAAATAAGTTCAAGAAACATGGCCATACATCCAATGCATAAGCTAAAAGCCACAATAAAAAATAGTGCATCTATACTGAGAAATTCTAGAGTTTTAATAAAACTAAAAGTGAGTTCACCTTCTCATGCATCCTAAAAATCTTATCTATATAGATAAGTATCCAATAGAAGAGGGCTTCCAAAATGGCCAAAATATCCTTGCTACAATATAAGAAATGTAACCAAAGTTGATCTTTATACAAAACAAAAAAGGGAAAATGATTCATAAAATACTAAAGGAGGACACTAGGTGGTTCAATCCTCCTTATCTCTAGAAGCAGTCTCCTTCCCTACCTCCGAGGCAATGTACTCATAAAAATCCTCAAGGATCAGTGATGTCATCCACTTAACCTCAACCTTGACCACTGCTAGATGTTGCTTTTTATCCCTTAGTTCTCGAGTCAGGCATTAGACCGTCTCCTATAAAACATGTGAGAGTTAGGATGAATAGGATGTAAAATACACACAAACACAATCATGAACAAGTATACATAATTTTCATTTATATTCTTCTTTTCCTTACTAATCTGGACCTCTCGAGTATGTTGTGTCACTATCCTCTTTAGGGCAGTAACCATATTGATAAGAACCTCATCCTACACATAAAGAATCTATAATAAAAGTACCATTTTAATTGGCACATGATTAAGCACAAACAAAACATACAAAAGCATATGGAGAGAAAAGTATACTTGCATAGGTGGTACAAGCCTACCAAGTGATGTCAAGGATCATCATCGACCCAGTCAAGGATGTTATACATGACTTGACCATTCTGTTAGGAAAAGGGTCGTGTTCCTCTAACACCACCAATTATAATCCTCCAACTTTAGGACCACAGGCTCTTTTATAACTCTATATAATATGTATAGGCTTTGGAGGCCTTTGCATAGAATGAGCCCTCATCACTTAGGCCCTTAGATATAAAATCGTCCTTTTATATGCCTCATATATTGAGAAAGCATGAAGAGTTGTCGCAGCTACAATAATCATTTGTAGAAATGCATCTGCCATCCAGGTCTTGTAAGAGTACTACCTGTGACTAGTTGATAACTGGCTATGAACCTCAAAGCATACTTAAGCTTTTTACCTTTCTAGTTTGTAGTAAAAAACATGTCCAATGGAGGATGCTAGGCATAGGTTGGGTGTCTAAACCCTCATTCCATAGGAGGACCTACTCCCTAAGGTACCACTCCAGCAAAGATGGACCTACCAACAAATGCCACCCGTATGAGCAGTCCTTGGGCTTGACCACCTCGAGCTGCCATGTATGGATAATCCCTTTCTATTCCAAACGCAACTATAAACAGAACAAAAAACTATATTTTACCACTATAAATGTATAACTAAGATTAATAAATAATATAAGGAACTAATAACCACTTCTTTTTATAAGAAAAAGTACTTGGTCTAAGGTGTGGTCTTTAGGCCGTTATGCCTGACCTCAAGAAATGACTCTTAGTGATGGGTAGAGCTTTAACTTGCAAACCTAGGATAATAGTAGTCCATGTCTATCAAAGGGTTGTTACCCTCTTATAACCTTTGTTCCATGGCCTAAGCCTATCAAAGAACACAATAATAATTCATTAAGTGAGAAAGATATAAATTATAAGAAGCTAGCTAAGGAAATCCAAAAAGTTACTTATAATAAGCATGATCTAGGTGCCCCTATATATGATACCCCTTTTAAGCTCTTTAGGGTTTTGTGGCTATACTCAAATGAATAGAATCTTGCTTACAACTCTATACTTTTATTGATTAATGAGGGGATTGAGAGGGTGGGAATTTTCACATTAGTGGTAACACTAAGGTATGACACATATTTAGATCAACAGAAGATCCTCCAAGCCTTATGTGAATTTCAAAGCCTATGTATCCAAATGGTGGCCATTAGGGGACCAAGGTGGGATTTATACATTAGTATTATCCTTTAAGAGTGTGGAGTCATCACTCAACTTTGGTCAAGATAATAGTCCAAGGAAGATGAAATATAAAGCTAAGCTAAGTCAATTAGGAAGCCCATTTCATCTTCACCTTATTATAGATTGGGTTTAAAAATTGGGTATGGCTTAGAGAAGAGGTTAAACACTCCAAATCGTTCAAATATTAGGATATGACCTTTAGGCATCTTTGGTTCACTTTTAATATTTTAACCAAGTTATTAATTATTCCAATTAACGCCCCCTAAACATGCATCTAAGTGAAATTCACTTAGGCAAATTAAATTATCAAGTCAAAAGGGGTAGGGAGTCATGCATCATGGAATAAGGGATAAACATGCCTTATCATCCATCCACACATAACATTCTAAAGAGGGGAGTGGGGTTCATGTGACATGGCATAAGGGTTTAACATACATTATCATATATCCATTCAAACATAATCATTTGTAATCATATAGGATGGTGATCAAGACCAAGTTCATGGTTTAATTTAAGTGAGAGCACCTACACCTAAGGAAAGCGATTAAGTTAGTAATCAAGGTATGGAAATAAGAGACATAATAAATGAAAGAAAGAAACAAAGGAACAACATTACCATAACTCCATGGTTAATGTGCCTAAATATGTATCTAATATCCATGGCAATGTAGTTCATTATCACAAATTATAATGTAAATCATAATCAATATGCATGAATCATGAGAAACAAAAAGGAGATAAACACACAATGCAAAGCATTTAAAGGACATTGAATGGCCTTAGGCAAAACTCATTATGGGATGGATCCTAGGATTGATGAATCTTCACCCTATGTAGCTCTAAAAGAGCATGACATCTATCTGCACCACTAACAATGTGGGGTTAGCATATAACTGAACAATGAAGGAGGTTAAAAGGCCTAAACTTTAATAACATATTCTAACATAAACATAATGAAAAAAGAAAGGGACTTTCAAGGTCATTTGGTCACTATCAAAAGAGGGTCAAAATAAAATCAAAATCCTCACTAGACCAAGAATAAAATAACATGGAGTATTATACAAAAAAAAAAAAAAAAGGTTGTAAAACCATTCTAAGGCCACACTGAAGTTCCATTTTTTAAGCGAATATGAGTCTTAAAAGATTACTCCTCATTCCATTCTATTATTGGACCATTGGAACACCTTAAAAGAAGTTTTGGAACAAAAAAAATCTAAAGAAAGAAGAAAATAAAAATTGCAAAAAAATTATGTACTAGGTAAATTGGGCTATACAACCTAATGTTAGGGCAGTATAGCTTACAAATAAGGTTATACAACCCATATTTCCTGGGTTTTTAAAATAGATAAAAAAGGGGAAAACAAAAAGGGGGAAAGGGGATTCTTAGATGCCTTTGTGTGTTTCTATGCCCTCAAAGGCTCATTAGTTTAATATTTTCCTCTAAAAATGCTTAAGGAATACACAAAAATGAAGAGTTTGGACCTAGTTCTACCTTGAAGGTGATTGGAGTGGGTTGGGGTTCAAGGTTTCTGTGCTAAGTATGCTTTGAGACTAAATTTTAATAGAGTAACCTTAAGGTTATCCAAGCCTCTCCCCCTTCTTCAAATGAGGGGGTATTTATAAATAATTTATAGATAATGGGTGGGTATACAAGGCCAAAAATGGTTTTGGTTGTACCATAAATGTGTCCAATCATAAAGAGAGAGATGAATCTCCTGTAATTAGGGTTTACTTACGGATTATACAACCAGGAATGGGTTGTACATCCTTCTACCAAGGCTGTGCAACCTTAGGGTTTAAGAAGGGATCAATGCTAAAAAGATCTCAGGGCTAGGGTTTTGGGTGGCTTATACAGACGTATGCATGACTGTACAACCTTAGTTTGTGGGTTATATAGTCGTGCTTGATTGGTTGTACAGTCCATCAACCTTGGCAGGCAGGTTTGGATTTAGTGTTGGACTATGTTTTAGGGTTGCTCTTGGGCTTCTCTAAGATTTTCTATGGCCTCTTATCTCTCTCTTTAGCAATTCCTCTTGCATTTTAGGGATACATTAAGGATTTTCATTATTTGGCATGCATCCAAAATTTTAAAATCTAATGCTTATAGTTTGCCCCTAGCTTTATGAGGCTTCTAAAATAACATTTAAGAAATGGATATCTACAAAAGTTTCAACAAAGCAAAGAATGTAAACATTAGTAAGGATTCCCAAGGATACAAGTCTTTATAGGTACTAATATGATTATGATAGCTTTATAGCAGGTACTAGGTGTTTTGGCAGCTCTTTATTAGCTCTTTAGCAGGTACTAAAATAGTTATAGTAGCTCTCTAGTAGGTATCAGATGTTTTGATAGCTCTTTAGCAACTCTCTAACATGTACTAAAGTGATTTTTATAGCTCTCTATTAGGTACCAGACATTTTGATAGCTATTCAGTATCTCTTTAGTAGGTATTGAAGTGGCTCGAGCAGCTCTCTAGTAAGTACCAAACATTTTTATATTAGATAATTGGCCTCTTATAGTCATTGATACTCTTGCACTTCTTTATGGATGCTTCAGTCTTTCTAACTAATGATTCTATCTTAGGGATACCCTTTGGGTGGCTTTTATGTCATTTAAGCTTTTTTAGCCTTTGTAAAATTGAATCTATATCGTCACAACCCTTATTGCCATCATAAGGGTTTGTTCCTTCCTCGTAGTAATGAGCTAAAGCCCAAATGCTGTAGGAAGTGCTTCATTGAGTTTTGCCATTTTAAGTAGAAAGTAGTTCCTTTTTTGAATACTGTTGAGGCCTTGAATGGGGCTAGTTTGTCATTGAAGGGTATTTTGGTGGTCTAACCTGAATCAGAGAGCTTAAAGTGTTCTTTAGGTGCTCTAAAAGTAATGAGGCTATTTTGGTAAATTGGCACTTTGGGATTCTTTCGAGAGTTAAGGATATTTTAGTAAATTAGCCACTCAAGGATTTATAGATAGTTAATCATATTTTAGTAATTTTTCTATTTTGGGCTCATTAGGAAGCTAACAACACTTTGGTAATTTTATTGTCCTATGGTTGAGGGAAGGCTAAGGCACTTTGATAATTTAGACTTAATTGGGCTTTAGGGAAGACTAAGGATATTTTGGTAATTTGGGCTTAAGGGAATGCTAAGGGTATGTTAGTAATTTGAGCTTAATTAGGCTTGAGGGAAAGTTAGGGGTATTTTGGTAATTTTGCTATTCTAGATTTGTTAGGAAGCTTAGGGCACTTTGATAATTTTGTTGTTTGGGGGTTTGTGGAAGGATATGGCATTTGGGTAATTTGAGCTTAATTGGGCTCAGGGGAAGGCTAGGTTGGTCTTGGTGGGGATGAAGTGGGCTTACAAGGCCTATCTTGACCTGGGTTGGCTTAAAGGGGATGTATAGCCTATATTAGGGTTGTGAAGACCATAGGTTTGTACGACCTAGCCAGGGCTATACAGCCTTGGTCCACTATATAAACCCCGCTAAAAGCAACCTATCTTATTTGCACAATTTGTCTTCTTTCTCTTCATTTTCTCTCTCAAAGACTCAAACTCAGATCTTAGGTTCCCTTAGCTTTTTTTATGATTATCATGGTCAAATATTGCAATGATAAGATGTTCGATGTGCATGAGGAGTTTCCCGATGAGGACATCCCGACCCTAGAGTAGCTATGATCCAATTAGAGATTTGTGCATATGAGCCCGTTCAAGGGCACGAATGTAAAGATGGTTTTGTTTGGCTGTCCTTTAACAAGAGACTCACCAATGGTCTACAACATGTATTATTACTTTATAGAAGCCACCTCGGGAGTGTTAGACTTTTTTTTATTCTTTTTATTTTTTTATCTATTTTGCCACTTCACATTTTAGGCATTGTCAGGAAATTTCTTTTTGCCCGCAAACATTAGGTAAGATTATAAAATATTTAGAAATAATTGTTAAGACACTCACCCTTTATTTTTAATGAAATTAATTTTTCATCCATTGGTAGGATTTGTCTTCTTGATTTGTGTTTGCTTTAAACTTTTATTTTGTGATATGTATAAAGAATGATTAAAATTAATTAATAGAATAACATATGAAAAATTAAGGTACACACTTGGGATTGTAATAATTTATTTTATGCTTGTGAATTTGCTAGTCTGTGAAGCTTAATCGGTGGACATCAAATTTTTTTTTAAGGGAACTATCTTCATAATTTTCTCAATGCTTGTGATTAAACCCTAGTGACTAGGACTTGTCATTTCTTCGCATTTGAATTCGAACCTTCTTGGTCCTTTTAATATCTTACCTTGATAACTGTGTACGAAATATATACATATAGGTATTTTCCACTATTCATTTCCATTTTCCTTTCTTTTTCTTTGTAAGAGATTGTTGCCTTCCAAAAGGGAAGCGAGGCTATGGGTATTGCTAGGGAGTGAGGTCAGACATTGCACCCCCAATTTGTGGCCCGTTTGGAGGGTACAAAGGTATGGACCTTCCTACATATGCTATTAGACTAGTTGTCGAAGGTCGACCTGGTGTAATGGATAGACATAAGCCACACCTTCCATCTTCCCCTGATTGGCGAACTAATAATTATGCATAGGGACTTCACTTTCCTGACTGGACTGCGATTCACGGGCATTCCCTTACCCACTAATTCTGGAGTGCATGAGTCGCTACTTTGAAGGGATTACCCATATTAGGTTCTCAGTTGTGTTCCCTTACTCAAGGGGAGTAGGGATGTGGTAAGGTCGAACATATAATTCAATACGCCTCAGGTCACCAATAACAACTTTGATGAGGCAGTTGACCAACATGCACATTGTTTCTTATTGTACGAGCTATAGGTTTTGTTGTTGAGTGCCTTCGATGTGGTTGAGCTATGCTTAGTACCGGTGCTAAGGATTGGGGCCTACTGCACCATTTTGACTGGGGTCCACAATACTAATGTACCTTTGTAGATACCTCAATCAATATTCTTAGGCACGAGGTACATGTATGGTGCCTAAAAGGTTCTCATTATTAGTATCTTTCAATTCTTTTCTTTCGTGCTTGCTTCATTTAGTCATTTTTAATAATTATGTTGGTTTTACTAATAGGGATGGGACATTAAGCTAGGATTGCTAGAGGGGTTAGATCCTAAAGATGATGTATATTGTGGCTACCCTTATTTCCTGAGGTGGAGTGTTATGTCTTATGCAGAGTCCTCCATCACTACCAGGCACACTAGTCTGAACACGATCACCCTAGACTAGGTACTTCTCCTTGCATAGTCAAAGTTATGTGAGTTATGATTATTGGTCTTTCATTACTAGTTTTAATACTTAGTGGTTTTCCATCTTTATTGCAGTTGTGTCTCAACTAGAGACATCCCATAAAGATGTGGTCACTAGAGGTGGCTGAAGCAAAGGTCATCTCCTATAGCCATTATCTGATGATGGGACCTTTTAATCGAGAGTGGTACCTAGAAGAGTGCATCTTCCACTAGCACAAAGGCTTAGAAGAGCGACATATTTCATAGCGTTCACCCATGAGCCTATTTTGCGTGAGGGATCTTGAGGGTGCGAATCTCATCATAGCATTGCATTACTTGCCATGAGAGTAACTATCTTCTACTAGTACTCCTTACAAATCCTAGATGGTTAGAGCGCTCTTGAGGAGTCTTCCTCTACTCAAAATGGCTATTTGGGCATTCCTTTGGTACGTGCTTGATGAGGGAGTTATCTTGCAACACAGGAGTTGTGTCACCACTGCACAAGCTTCATAATGATTTATTACCCCTGCCTCTGTGTTTAGTACTGTTGCTACCTAAGGCCATAAAAGAGCCCATGAGCCAGCTTCAAAAGGCATAGAGGCTAGGGTGGTAAGTGACCTAGCCTTCATACGTGACAGTTTTGTAGAGTCATGCATGACTTCATTGACTAAGTCGATAACATCATTGTGGATCACCCGGTCTGCTTGTACGTTGGAGCTGACCAAGACCACCTATGTAAGTATTTTCTTTGTCTCTTTATACACTAACTCTGATGTGAGCTTTGTAGCAAATGTGTTTTCTTTTCCTTTTTTCTACAAATTCCTCGTGTCCAGGTTGAGGCTATGATCGATTTAATCACAACGCTGAAGAGGGCTATGGCACAACATGCACGCTCCATGCCGGTTAGTACAAAAGCAATGTATGTATTCATGTTTATGACTTGTGTTTTATGTGTTTAGTGTCTTATTCATCGTAACCCTTGTGTTTCTTGCAAGAGACGATCCGACACTTGAACCACAAGATTAAAGAGAAGGATCAATGTCTGATAGAGTTGAAAGTGAAGATTGAGACCTTGGCCCAAGTGGTCATGTAACACGAATATATGGTGATGGATGATAAGGCAGAGGCTTTCAAGGTGACTCCTTCTAGAAGTAGAGGCTGCTGAGCTCTAGAGGCCCTCACCCTTTTGCTTTTAGAACATTTTTTCCTTTCCATTTTAGCATAATACATTTAATTATTACTTTGCATAATTGTACAGTTTATTGGTTGAATTGAAAACCCTTATTTTAGATGTTCATTTAAGACTTCCTAGGGTAAACTAAGATGATGTTGTCTCTATTGTTTTGGTCAAACTCTGATATTTTGATTTTTTAATATTGATACATATTTTTGGCCTCTAATTATATGTTTCTGAATGCATACTATCATCTTTCCATATATGTACTTTTTATAATAGGTACGACATGTCATTTTAAACCCAAAATGCAAAGGAGAAGTTTTCAAATTTCTTCTTAGAAGTTGAGGGTTATACAACCCTAATGAGGTTGTATAGCCCAGGTCATGGGTTATACACGATGGCTAGAGCTTGTATAGCTCGTATCAGAGGCTGTATAGACTAGCTAGCTTTCTCTTCTTCTATGAATACCCAATTCACACTTGCTTTTCATACCCATTACTTTTGGCTCCTAAACCATATCTAGAGTATTTCTAATGTCTTTTTCTCCCCATATTTGGTTTGATTTATATCTCTCTTTTGTTCACCTCGACACTTATTTCTTACGACCATCTTGTGATTTATGGGATTGCACAACCCATACCTTACATTTTGGGATACGAAGTTTTGTACTTTATTAGAGGAATTTGGTGCCTTTCTTGATTATCGTGTCATAGTTACAGACTGGATTGCCTTTCCTCAACTGGATTATCCTTCCTCAATTGGATTACCCACATGTTTAAAAGATGGTGGAGTTGTTTGACATTCAAAATGAGGAGGTTCCTAGGTAGACTTTGGGCGAGGAGAAGATCCTTATGGCTCATATTAGTACTTTCTTCCCTCTAAAGGCCATGCTCGGGCAACTCAAGCTTACATTATGACGATCATTCTAATGGGTAAGTATTTATTGTGAAGAGAGGATGAAGACATAAATTTACAAATTTTACCACTCTTACAAAGGGTTGAATCAGGGAAGACCCCTATACCGATAATCTTGGGCCAGACCATAGTGGAACTTGACAGAGTGGCTCTTGGTGTTAGTGGTTCTTTTACGGGGAGTCCATTGTTATTAAAGGTAAGAGTCCTTTTTGTAGTTCTCATCTTTTCTCTTTTTCTTTTATTATTATATATTTATCATAAATTATTTCCTTTTTTGATTGCTCTAACTTTTACCTAGATCGCCCTTATGAGTTTTCAATCTAGCGGGCTGCTCATTTTTGCTTAGGTCGCCCTTTCAGGTTTTCAACCTAACAAGCATGTTTTATTTTTCTTTTCTTTTTTTTTTCTTTTTTCTTATTTTCAGATATGGTTAAAAGAGAGATTGAACTTGTTGGCCAACCTGACTATGGATGTGAGGCTTTACTATCCATAATATCATTCAAATCGCTGTCTGTCGAGGTTGACTGCTATCAGAGTTGAGTAGAGTGAATGGGTGTCACACATCACTGGCACTAACATTTATTGGAATTGTCTATGGCGGAATCACATGTTGCCTTGAGGACTTGTGGGGATTGTGTCATTTTTTCTACCTTTGCCTCAGACACATTTTGTAACCTAACTTGTGTGTGTCGTCAGTTTAGTGATCCTCAATTCGAGGTATAATTCCTCCTTTCATTTGTAAAGGGTCCTTTATCCTAGCACTTCTTGGACAAAGTTAAGGCTATGCGGACCAACCACCACATTTATGACTTCTATACTAGACTCTCAACCTGACGATGATGTAGACTACATGGTATGATTACATGACCTCTAGAGCTGTAGGCACCACATAACAAATAAAAGACAATGATCTTTCATAGAAAATATTGTTTTACATTTACTTCTAGTTCAAAAGTATGTACGACTATTTCACTTTAATTATGTAAATGTACTTCCATTTGGTATTATGCTTAACACAGTTCATTTACATTTTACACGTCACACATTAATTAAGTGCATAATTTTTTTAGGCATTTTAGAATATCTAATTGTCTTTCTCAATGCCTTTGTCTTGTCAATCCTTTGCTTATTCATCCTTGCCTTCTTCATTGATGCCTAACTATCCTGCCAATGGTTCCCTAGTGGTTGGTCACACTCTCTTGAATTTTGTTTACATTTAATTATATTCATTTTTATGCTCTAACTTTTGCCTAAGCCGTCCTTGTTTACAACATCATTGAAGTACACTCTGTAGCCTTGGGGCTCGATTGCTCCTAACCTTTGTCTAGAAATTGGGAAAGTTTAGATTATCCTTCTTCGAAGGGTTGTTGTGCTAAGTACTTTGAAATTACTCATCTTTTGATCACCTTTTTAGCTACATACTTAATATCAAATTAGTCAACAAGATCAACCACTTTGCCAACCTTGTGGTCAAGGATAGAGCCTCATGTAAGTACTTCATCGGGTCAAACATTGAAACTACTTCCACATAATATGATTAAAACTAATGCCTCAGCTTCTTTATCACCAAAACTAGTACCAGACATGTCTTATCCACCTAGTTATATTTCATTTCACAGGAAAATATCTTTTTGCTAAGATAATACACTGCATATTCTTTTCTTATTCTGTCTTCCTGAACTAACATTGTAATAATAGAATTGTCTTATACTATTAGATACAGAGCTATCAATTTTTTGGGTTTTGTAGTTTTAATACTGATAGGTTAGTCAGATTCTCTTTTATTTTCTCAAAGGCCTTTTTGGCACTATTCATTACATTTCATTGGTTGATCCTTCCTTAATAGCTTAAAGATAGGCTCACAAATGGGAGATACCTTGCTATAAATCGGCTAATGTACTACAAATGACCTAGGAAACTTCAGATCTCCTTCTATGTCTTAGGTGTAGGCATCTCCTGAATTACCCTTACCTTATCTAGATGTATTTTGATTCCTTTCGTGCCAACCACATGTCCTAACAGCTTATTAGAGGTGGCTCCAAACACATACTTCTTCAAATTTAACCTTAAGTTATACTCATCGACCCTCTTCAGGAAATTTCTCTAGAGCTTCAAAGTGTCCTTCCCTAGTTTTGAACTTCACCATCATGTCATCCACATACACTTCCACCTCCTTATGGATCAAGTCATGTAATAGAGTAGTTGCCATTCGTTGATATGTCACTCTTATATTCTTTAGCCTAAATGACATCATTCTATAGTGATACGTTCCTCATTTTGTGATAAAAGCAATTTTCACCTTATATGATATTATCATGATAATCTGGTTATACCTAGAAAACTCATCCATAAAGGAATACATAATGCAAATTGTGACACTATCAACTAGCATGTCTATGTGTGATAAAGGAAAATCATCTTTTGGGTATGACTTGTTCAAATCCCTATAATTGACACACATTCACACTCTCTCGTCCTTCTTCAATACTAGCATTATGTTAGCTAACCATTCGGGATAATCTACTACTTCGAAGAACATGGCATTCAATTGCTTTACTACTTTTTCTTTAACCAATTGGTCCCACTTAGGTCTCATTCTTTGAAGGTTCTGCTTTACTGGTTTCGTATGCGGGTAGGTCGAAATTCCATGTTTTGCAACTTGCCTGTCAACCTTTGGCATGTCTTTATATGTGTAGGCAAATACCCTTTGATATTTCTTGAGTAGTTGTTAAAACTTTCTTTGCTCCTCTAGTGTGAGGTTACTGGCAATAAATAAGATTTTTAGATTTTTTTGTGTGCCAAGATTAAAAGTAGTGGTATTGTAGTGCCTTGATAGGGTTTCATAACCACGTTCGAACAAGTGAAATCTTGCTTGCGACTCATACCTTTTATAAACCATCGGGGGATCGAGAGGATGTGGGACATATTTTGGTAATAACCCATAGGTGTGGCACATGATTGGACCTTCAGAGGATCCTTTTAGGCTTTATGTAATTTTAAAGCCCTTAGTCTAAAATAGTGGTCATCAAGGGACCAAAAGTGGGACAGTGCATTAGTACCATCCCAAGGAAATATAGATTTGCCACCCTCCTTTGGTCGGGATAAGAATATGGGAAGGTAAAATATGAACCTAATCTAAGTCAATTAGAAAGCCCAATTCGTCTTCAGCCCATCAGAGATCAGGTTTGAAAATTGGATACAGCTTAGGGAAGAGGTTAAACGCCCCTAAATCACTTAGATATAGAGATCCAACCTTTGGACATCTTTGGTTCACTTCTAATATTTTAGTTGAGTTATTAATTAGTCCAATAAATGCCCCTAAACATACATCTAAGCATGATTCACCTAAGCACATCAAGTCATCAACTTCAAAGGGAAGCTATAATGTAACATGGCATAGGGTTTCATGCATACATCTATACATTCATGATTATCAATAATGGAAAAAAGGCAAAGACCAAGTGCATAACCTCATCTCAAACAATTCCACCTACACCCAAAGAAGAAATGAGTTCATGATGAATTAACATGAAAGTAAAAAAGTAAGAAAAACTTAAAGGAAATGAAGGAAGGCAAGCAAGGTCCATAATGATTGCCATATCATAACTCCATAGTCAAGGCACCTAACCTATATCTAAGTCCATGAATCAAAATATACAGAATCATGATGCACAAATTATGAGCAATTAAAGAAGTAAATATACAATACAAAGCACTTTGGAGGATTTTCAATGGCCCAAGGTTTCATCATCATGCAAGGGTCCTTGGATTAATGAATCCTCCCCTTATGTATCTCTTAAAGAGTTTAGCATCCAAGAGCATTACTAATCATAATGTAGGGTTAGTAAGTAAATCAAGACTATTCATATGTTCCTAACACAAATGGAACCAATGAAAAGAGGACTCTTAAGGTCAGTGAAACCTTAAGTTCCTCATTTGGTCATTGCCTTACAATGAACATAATAGAACTAAAAACCATCCTTGAATCTATATGAAAGAGCATGGGTATTAAGATGGAAAAAACCATGAAAATTATTTCTAAACCCTATCAAACTCTATTTTGAAGTGAATAGGGGGCCCTTGGCTGTCCACCCTTACCCTATTCTTCCACTAGAGTGATGAAAAAACACAAAAGAGTGTCTTTGATAAAAGAAATATTAATGAGCATAAGAGGAGTTTCATAAAGATGTGCCTAGGAAACCAAGACTGTACAATCCAGGATGTGGGTTGTACAACCTATATAAAGGCTGTACACCCCCTAAATCTTAGGTTTTCAAACATAAAAAAAAAAAGAGAAAAAAGAGGGTGGAAGAAGAGGGAAATGGGTGTTCTAGACACCCTTGTATGATTATGTGCCCTTAGAGGCTCACTAATTCAATGTTTTCCTCTAAAATGCTTATGGAATACATAAAAGTGAAGAGTTTCGGCTTTGTTCTACCTTGAGAGTGATTGGGTGAGTTGGGGTTTTAGGTTTTTTTGTGTTTAGGGTTTTTTGAGGTGTGATTTCTACAAAGTAACCTTATAGTTTTCCAATCCTCCCTTTCTCTTAAAAAATGTGGGATTTTTATAGGTATTGGGTGAGTGCACAATGCTAAAAATAGTTGTAGTTGCACCATAGACACATTCAATCACAAAGAAGGAGATGAATGTATCAAAATTAAGGTTTACACATAGGCTGTACAATAAAAAATGGGTTATACATCCATATTTAGGGTTGTATAGCCTTAGGGTTAAAAGAGGGACCAATTCCAAAAGGTTATGAGTATTAAAGTTTATAGTACAATTGTAAATCCCTAAGAAGGGCTATACATCCCTATTTGTAGGGTTGTACATCCCGATTTTGGGTGGTTGTACATCCTTGTTTCAGTGTGTTGTACATCCTTGTTTCAGTGGGATGTACATCTTTGTCTAGTGGGATGCACATTCCTTTAAGGAAGATTGTTCATGGGTTTTGTTTTGGGCTTTGGCTTGATTCTAGGCTTGGTTTTAGATTTTTTCAAGGTCTCCCAATGCCTTGTTTCTCTTCCTTTGCATCTTAGGGAATAAATTCAGTGATTTTCATCATCGGTTTTATTTGCTAAGACCCAAAATCTAATGCTTACAGTTTGCCTCTACTTTGCGGAGTTTGGAAAATAACATTTAATAAATGGTGTAGGACAAGACACAACAAAACATTAGTTGTAAACTTGAATACCAAATTAAGGATATGAAAGGATACAATTTCTTTAGCTCCTTGAGCAAGTGCTAAGGTTCTTAGCAGCCCTCTAATAAGTACCAAGGTTAAACATATTCTTTTAGTAGCCCTCGAGTAAATACTGAAGTTTCTTCTTAGTAGCCCTTAAATAGGTATTAAGCCACATGATAACCCTCTAACAAGTAGTAAGGTTAAACATCTTACTCTAATAGCCCTCAAGCAAGTACTGGGGTTTCTTCTTAGTAGCCTTTGAGCAGGTGCTAAGCCTCTTAGCAAGTATCAAGTTTAAGCATCTTCTTTTAGCAACCCTCGAAGAAGTATTGGGGTTCCTTCTTAGCAGCCATATAACATATATTAAGTCTTATGGCAACCCTTTAACAAGTACTAAGATTTTTTGGCAATTCTCCAATAGTTTTCTAGTAGGCACTGAAGTAGTTCTGGCATCTTTCTAGCAGATATTGAGTGTTTTCGTATTGGATAATTACCCTCTTATAGTTATTGTGCTTTCATCATTTTGATTGGTGATTTTTGCTTAGGAATGCCCTTTATTGGTCCTCATGTCATTCAAGCCCTTCTAGCATGAGTAAAATTGAATCCATGTCCTTACAACCCTTTTGGCCATCTTGGAGAACTATTCTTTTTCTTGGTAATGGACCTAGGGCTGAGATGTTGAAGTCCTTTCTTAGATCTTACTATTCCTGGGTGAAAGAATTTTTCCTTTAAGATACTTTTGAGATCTTGGAGAGGGCAATTTTGTCATTGATAAACATCTTAGCAGCCTAACTCGAATTAGGAAGCTAAGGGTGCTTTCTTGGTGTTCTAAAAGGAACAAGGGTATTTTGGCTATTTGGTTGTTCTGGGGTCTTTTAGAGAGCTGGGGGCATTTTGGTAAGTTGGCTGTAATTAGGGTTGATGAGAAGTTTAGGGTATTTTGATAATTTGACTGTAATTAGGCTTGATGAGAAGTTGAGGGTATTTTGATAATTTGATTATAATTGGGCTTGATGAAAGATGAGGGTATTTTGGTAATTTAGCCATAATTAGTCTAGAAGAAAAATTAAGGATGTTTTGGTAATTGACTATAATTGGACTTAAGGAGGAGGCTAGGCTTAATGGGTTGAGGAGGAAGCTTCGCCAACTCGGCCCAATAAGGATGTACATCTCGAGGGCCACTATAAAAGCCATTCAAAGTGACTTGTCCCTATTCGCTGCATTCCTCTTCTCTCTGTACACTTTCTCTCCAGGGCTATAGGATTCTTAAGCTCTTTTAGGTGATCGATATGGCTGAGTTTCATGGTGATAAGTTGTTCGATGTTAAGGAGGAGTTTCCTTACGGGGACCTTCTGACCCTTAATGCCCTAGACTAGTTGCGATTCAAATGGGATTCAAGCGGGTGAGCCTGCTGAAGAACACAATTGTGAAGATGAGTCCTCTGGGTTTTCCTCTAATTGGTAACACACCGATGGTTTACAATTTATACCATCACCTTGCTTGTGCCACCTTGGGAGCAGTAGGTGCCCTTTTTTTCCTTCTTGTCCATTTAATTTACTTTTCTATCTATCTTGCCACTATAGATTTTAGGTGCTAGCTAGAATTTTCTTTTTACATGCGAACATTAGGTTAGATTATAAAATATCTAAAGATAATTTTTTGGGACACTTACCTTTTAGTTTTAATGGAATTTATATTTTATCTATTGGACTAGTTTGTTGCCTCGTTTTATGTACACTTTAAATTTTATTCTATGATCTACACAAATGAATGATTAAAATTAATTTGTAGAATAATCAATGAAAAATTAAGATACATACTTGGGATTGTAAGTAATTTATTCAATTATTCTACAGACTTGCTAGTCTTTCAATGCTTCGTTTGTGGTCATTTGACTGAAATTTTTTATTTGAACCCTAATGATTAGGATTCATTACCCTATTGTCTTGTGAGTTTCTATAATTATGCAAGATAACCCATATACATATATTTATTGCCTTTTGCTTTTACTATTTAGGGATCGTCTCTTTTCAAAAAGGTGGCAGCTTTAACAGTCTGATTGGGGTATGTGTTTATATATTACACCCCCGAGTCATGACCAATTTAGAAGGGACCGGCATCCAAACCTTCCTGCGGATGCTTCTCGATGAGACACTAAAGATTGACCTATCGATGGTGCACACATTGATGGAGCGATGGATGGACATGACCTACACTTTTCATTGGCCTTTGATCTGAAAGGTCACTATGAATCTTGGAGACTTCACATTTCTGATGGGGTTATGGTTTACAAGCATTCTACTACCTATTGATTTTGGGGTATATTATCTAGTTCTTTAAAGGGATTATCTAAAGAGGGTCATGGGCTATGTTCCCCTATGAAGTGAGTAGGGTCATGATGAGGTCGAGCATTCAGATTAGCGCTCTTATTGTTATCGATGATAGTCCCGTTGAGGTGGTCGATCAGCATGCGCATTGCTACTTATTATATGCCTTATTAGGATTTGTGTTTTTGAATGCTTCTAGGGTAGTAAAGTTGTGCCTAGTACCCGTGTTTGAGGACTTGAGCTTGCTACACCACTTTGATTGAAGGTCTACATTGTTAGCATACCTCTACTATACCTTGATCCTTGCTCTTAAGGCTAGGGCTATATGTGTGGTACTTAGAGAGTCCTCATTATGAGTTCTATTTATCTCATCTATTCTTTGTTTTTTAGCCTAGTTTCATTGTTTTAAGATTCATGTCATTGCTTATTGATAGGCATATGTTGTTGAGCTAGGCCTATTGTAAGGGTAAGATCCTGACTATCTTCTTGTTACACGATAGAATGTGATAAGCTAGAAGGATTCCCCTATGATAACCAGACATGCTCGCCTGAAGAAGATCACTATGGACCAGGTGTTCTTCCTACATTGACATCAGTGTGTTAGTCATGATTATCTATTGTATTGTTCAATCTTATACTTACTGTGATTTTATGTCTTTATTGTAGTTGCGCCTCAACTAAAGGTGTCATATAGAGACTTGGTCACTAGAGGTGATGGAGGCAGAAGTTGTCTCCTATGGTTATCGACTAATAATGGAGTCCTCCATTCAGTGGTTGTATTTGAGGGAATGAATCTTTTGCTAGTGTGATGGTTTAGATAAGTGACTTGCCTTATGACATCCGCCCATTTTGGGCAAGGGATCTCAGGGGCATGGAGCTAGTTGCACCCCTACATTATGTGTTTGGGGATCAGTTATCCTCCGCAGGAGTTTTTTACAGGTCTTGGATAATTGGTTCGCTTATGGGGAGCCTTCCTTTGACCAAGGTAGCTATCCACGCATTCCTTTGCTAAATGCCCGATGAGAGGATTGCCTTACAACACACAGTTTAAGGTACCACCACCCAGGCATCCTGGAGGCCTTATGCTTTTACTTCTGGATCTATCTCAACTGCCACTTGGGGTCGTAAATAGGCTTGCAAATTTGCTTTAGGGGGCATAGAGCCAATAGTAGTGGATGTTTTGGCCTCTATGTCGAACAACCTGATGGAGTCTTACATGGCTTCGTTGACAAAATCAATGATGTTACTATAGATCACTAGGTATGTCTATGCCATTGAACCAGTTGAGACCACTCATATAGGTGCCTTGTTTCTTTTCCATTTATTATATCTCGATTGAATTACAAATTATACTTTTGAAAATGTCTTCCTTTTTTCCTTTGGCAGATTCCTCGAGTCCATGAAGAGGTCATGATTGATTTGATCACTGCCCTAAAGAGGGTCGTGACACAACAAACATGTTCTTTATAGGTTAGTAAAAGAAAGCAGAATGATTCATATATATATATATATATATATATATATATATATATATATATACATTAGTTTTTTTTTTTTTGAAATAATATATAAATATTAATTAATAAATATAAAAAAAATACATTTTTTTAATGAATCCATAAAGTCTAACTTGGAGATCTTCTCAAGAACCCATATAGTAAAAAATTCTTGTTTTATTTGAATGAATCTTCCATGAAAATGAAGATTTCCTATATTTGTTGCCATTCCTATCCAAAAAGTTCATATTTTTATGACCTTTTATTATTTGCTTTGGCAAGACATAATTGACTTGCATTGGGACACCTTTCTAAAGAAAGAAAACGAAATAAAGGCAAATGATTTTAGATATATT
>CATIWR010143656.1:0-33212 GCA_949677035.1 Omphalea diandra
AATATATATATATATATATATATATATATATATATATATATATATATATATATATATATTATTATTATTATTAAGCCCATCACTTGTGAACTCTTCAATTCAAAATTGCAAGATAGCTTTATTTATGAAATTCAAAATTGCAAGATAGCTTTATTTATGAGATAATTGATAATAAGACCTAACTTAGTTGATTTCTACACAATCTTTGAAAAGTATAAAAAGAAAAGTTTTGAATTTAATTTCTCCTCAATTAATATATAAAATGAGTGAGTTTTAAACTTTATTTGTTTCATAAAAAATATTTTATTTATAATAATATTTTCTAAGAAATATTTTTACTATTTAAAATGTATCATAAAAATGTTATTTTTTTATTTCTAAGATCATAAAAAATTTAGACTATAAATATTTTATATTTATATCATTTATTATTTAATATAAAAATATATTAAAATAAAATTTTCTGAGTTTTATTGGTCACTAACAATCGATGATGAGTGTTAGTAGTTAAAAATGATTGATGATAATAAAAACATATATTTATATAATTTATTTTTTATTTAAAGAAATTTATCTAATCCGAAAAATAACTCTTTTTTCTTAAAAATGTATTAAGTTTTTATTGACTAAGAAAATATTTTATGTTAACTAATTTTTTTAAGCACACCAAATATTAGAAAATGCAAATATATTTTTTAAAAAATATATTTCGTGAAACAAACAAAGCCTTAGAGTTAAAAAAAGAAAAAGTTATTTTTTTATTGTGTAATATATTGCATGATGCATTGAGTTGTTAGACTTCGTTTGTTTCATAAAAAATAACTACTTATACACAGGAAATTTATTTTCTTAAAAAAATAAGTAAATATTTCTTAGTGTTTGAAATATATTACAAAAATATTAATTTTCTTTTAATTTATAAAATTTAGACTATAAATACTTTATATTTATATTATTTATTATTATATAAAAATATATTAAAAATATAAATTTAATGAGTTCCACGTACAACCAACGATTACTACACGTCAGGGACAACTAGTGATGGATGCTGGTAGTTAATGATAATTGATAATAATAAATATGTTTATTTATATGATTTATTGTTTCATTTGGATGAGTTGCTAAAATTTGAAAAATGACTTTTCTTTAAAAATTATTTTCCTTTTAAAAAGAAGTCATTTTCCTTAAAATAACTTCATTTTTTATTGACTCGAAAAATTTTTCAATTAATTAATTTTTCTAAGCATATTAAATATCAAAAAATGTGAAAAATATTTTCTACAAAAAAAAAGCCTTAATAAAAAAGAATAAATTAAAATTAAGTCCTAAAGTTAAATTTTTATACTTCCTAACTTACTCAATTAGTAATTAAATTCATTTGATTATTTTCTTCTTTTTATTTCTCATCGTTATTATAATGTGATGTATTTACTTTTGATTTTATTTTTTAAAATGTGTAAAAGTAACTAGACTTTATATTGTTTCCAATAATAAATCCTACACTAATATTAACAGTGAAAAAAATTGATTTTGTGGCTGGTACTTAATAATATCCAGATAAGTGTGAACCAAACCCAACTATAATCAGGCTCAAATCGGATTAATAGAAAACTAAGACCAACTCAACCCACAGTAAAGCCCATAATACTGTGATATAGTGTGGATCAATCCATTCAAAGTGCAACTAACCTATAATTCATCTTAAATGGGAATATCATCTCTTATCAGAAAGATAAATCTCATCAGAAAACTACTAATAAACATGAAGTGTCCAAATCTCACTTTAATAAAGAAGTAGATATCCCTAACCACTATATAAAAGTCTCACTAGGTATCTCTCATAGCTTACATACTTACTATCTCTTTCTCTCTAGTATATCTCTGATTTAATTATCGAAGTGAGCTTCTAGTAATCAGTTGGACACCTCATCACCTCTGTTGTCTTACAGGAATTAAACTAGAGCCACCTGAGCCAACCACCTTAATTTGACAAGAGTACCTGAGTCAACCACTGTGATAAGCTTTACGACATCAATGGTGCAATGAGCGTAGACTTATTACAGTAGGCCTTCCAAACTTTCAACCATGACTTCTCTCAATGACCCAAAAATGCCACAAGGCCACATTCAACCCAATATTTTAGACCACACACCCCAACAAACCTCCCAATACTCACTTCCCCACTAACACTGAGGAACTAAACCTCTAACTTCGCCAACACCCCAAATCCCGACCCCCAAGTTGCTGCCTAGTTGGTCGCTACTTATGCAGACTTCATTGTAACATTGAAAAGGATTAAGCAAATGCTAATGCAAAAGAAACCCTCAGTCACCCCACAAATTGTTGTTGTCGAGCCGTAAAGCTTGCCACCTCTATCAGCTAGGTAGCAACAAGTAGAAAATGTAGCCCGAGAAAAGGGAAGAGTCGGATGCTCAAAAACATGTAACAACATATGTGAATCCTCATACAAGCCTAAGGACAACCAAACCACGTGCGCGAAAAACACTTACCAGGATGACGATGCCCTTAAAAAGAAAGTCATAGAGGTAGTTGAATGAACAGAGGGCTAGGAACACTTCGCCTTCGACTGCCACTCTTATTATCATAACCCTCTAGCTGTAGAGGTTAGGACTGAGTCGGTACTTCATAAATTCAAATTACCCCCGATTGATAACTACAATGGCATAATTGATCCTCGGAGTCACCTTTATAAGTTTTGATCCAGACTGGAACTCTATAACTACTTAGATGCCCTACTCTATAAAATTTGTCCTACTACTCTTGAACAAGTAGTACAAGACTGATACCAAGACCTAGCTCAACATTTCATTCACAATTTCATTCAACTCTCATAATGTTTTACAACTCTATTTGTCTCAACCAACCCCAGGTAAAATTTCCCTCTAACCTACATAAAGTTATCCAAGAAGAAAAAAAGTCATTATGTGACTATCTGGCTAAGTTTAACAGGGTAGCCATACAAGTAAACAACCTCAATCACGAAGTAGTAGCAGATGCAATGATCCAAAATTGTAAGAATCGAGGGCTCTTCAATTCTCTCAGCATTAATCCTCCAAAAAATTTCTATAAGTTGATGGAGAGAAGTAATTGATTCATCCATTTGGATGACAACTTATAAACTTACTCTCATGTTTCATGCCAAAAAAGAGAAAAAAGGGGACAAGGAGATAACATAAATGATAGGGTCGAGCCGAGCTAAATGGATAATGATCGGACTTAAGCAACAGCTCGACTTAGTGCTATATGTCATTCATAACAAGCAGGAGCGAATTCCTCCATTGAATCAAAAGGTCAAGAGAAAGAATTCACTTCCTTTAACCATTAAGAGGCTCGACCACTAAAAATAAAAATAGATACTACAGTTTCCACAGAGATAATGGGCACGAATAAAAGAATATAGAGACTTAAAGAACGAGATCGAGAGACTAGTCCAATAAAGCAAACTTAACTAGTTCAAGAAAAGAGCAACCACAGAAGAAAACAAACACAAGCCCTTACAAGAAGATGAACATCGAGACAAAAGCCCTAACAACAGATAATATGCAATAGTTATTGAGGTAATTGCAGGATGAGCCATAGGTGGAGACAACTCCACCTCAAAAAATCAATAGATTAATTCTGTTAATAGCAAGAAGAACATGAAAAAGCCAATGTTCTGCCCAATCACTTTTTTAATGACAGAAGATGATAGAAAGCTCAACATTTCCCATGCAGATGCCCTAATAGTCTAAGGTCAAATTGAAAACTTCTTGGTTAAAGGCATCTTTATGGATGATAGGTCAACAGTCCCACACCAGATATGGTAAACATGTGCCAATAATCCTTCACGGCTTGATCCTTTACAATGAAGATGCACCTTACTAACCTGACTGATACAGGAATCCTTTTTTCTTGGGTTAAAAGATGCAAACCTACCAACATCATAATCCCATTCAGAGCTACATTAGAGATAGGAAGGTTATAGGCCCTCAATACCTCCTGAATAAAATCTGACACAGGCAATCTAAGCACTACATTCAAATCTTTCTCGTATAGCATGAACTGCATTGGCCCTAGTTTAAAAAAAAGCCCTTGACCTTGGCTCGCGTATAATCAACTCATACATCAATGGAATGTTATATCTATAGCACAACTTCATTAGATTCCAAAATGACATCCCATTCCTTACATTGGTAACTTTTAGATTTACTCTTTGAACTTTGATTGGCTCAGGTTGAGGTTCTACTATTGTGAGCTTGATGTTGTTTTCACTCGAGCCAACTTTATCATTTGCCCTTTCTCCCTCTCTCGCTTTACCATTATCGTTTTCAATTAATACGTCCTCATCATCTTTTATTTCTCCATCGTCTTTTACCTCCACATCTTCCTCCTCTAACATTTCAGCCTCATCCATAAATCTTGTTATGTCTTTTACAGCCATGATATCAATAACGTCATAGGCTAGCAAGAAAGTTATCAATATGACATCCTCTATAATTAGGGAATCCATTTTCATAAAAAAAAAAAACACAAGAATGGAGAAAAAATAAAACCAAGAAAAGCAAAAAATCTCACCATGTGATAAGGAAGGAAAGCCCAAACTATCTGAGAAAGCTTGGAATCTCAACTCTATGAAGAAATCAAAAGCAAAAGAATGACAAATATAGAGACTCGATAAGCATAGAAGGACCATTTATAGGCATAACCAAGGAAAACGAATGGTCAAAGCTAAACGAACCTTCCTTCCCATCAGACTGTCCTAATCCTCCTATTCTGCATGATTATCAGAGACACTTCAAATTGCGCAACACGTGGCACGCTGCATGACGAGATATTTCCTATTTTGAAATTTGAAAAAGTTTTAATTTCCCCCTTAAATGGCCCCTTTGCCAAGCCAAATTCTAACTTTCCTATACATACATTTCAACTCGGGCATACTCTCCATTATCCCAAGACATAAACAAACTCAAACTATGAGGACATATAATAATGCCAAGATAAGTGTGAATTAGGTCCAACCATAATTAGGCCTAAATCGGACTAATAAAAAGTTAAGATGAGCTCGACCCACAGTAAAGCCCGTAAAACTGTAAGATAATATGGCTTGATCCATCCAAAGTGCAAAAATTCATAGCTCATTCTAAATAGGAATATCATCTCTTATCAAGAAGTTATCTCTTATCAGGAAGATAATCCTCATAAGGAAACTACTATTAAACAGGAAGAGTCCAAATCTCATTTCAATAAGAATGTAAGTATTCCTAACTACTATATAAGGGTCTCACCAGGTATCTCCCACAACTTACATACTTACAACCTTTTTCTCTTTAGCATATCTCTGATTTAAGCATTAGAGTGTGCCTCTATCAACCAGTCGAACATTCATTCACCCTTGTTGTCTTATAAAAACTAAACCTTAACCACCCGAGTTAGCCACCTCAATTCGACCAGAGTACCCAAACTAACCACTGTGGTAGGCCTCATGACATTAATATTGAATGGGGTGTGAATTGAACCTTAGCTCTGGGAAAAATTCAAAAAATTTAGAACATTGATGCATTAAATATCTTTTGACTCCACCAAACATTTTTTTTTTCAAGTCTTAACCTCACTAAAAGTTAAAATTTAACTATTTATCCACTAAAACTTTAGTTTTTAAAACATAAAATTTATAAAGTACTCATGATAAATTCTCCTAATGTAAAAAAAAAACTGAAAATTTGCAAGAGAATGTAACAAAAAATAAATTTTGAATTAACTTGATAAAACTCTAATTTTTCCCATTATAAAATATATGAATGAAGAAGTATACAAAAACTAATTCAATTTAATTTTATATATATATATATATATATATATATATATATATATATATATATATATATATATATGTATGTAGAGAGAGAGAGAGAGAGAGGTGAAGTTTTTCTTAAATTAATTGAAATTAAAAGTTAATAATGGAAATGTTCTTTCCCTATTCTTTAATCTCAAAAAAATCAAGTATTGTAAAAAGCAAATTGATGATAATTAGAATGATTAACCTTAAATAATGATCTATCTTTTATGCATAATGGTCATCGCCCCAATAGACATTATATTGTTGGTAGGAACCACACCATGGTTATTTGCCTTTAAACTTTTTTATTTTTTGTTTTTTGAGAGAAAGATCAAAATTTCATTAACTAGAACCTATTGGATAAATAATCATTTAGATATGTGAATTTGATAAACACAACGATGACACTTGCACCATTGTATTTAGGACACTTGAACGTATATGTGATGTTTGTATAATTGCATGGTAAATTAACTTATGTAGTATGCATATTATAGCATCATAAGTAATGTTATTATGGAGCTTATTTAAAACTATAGGGAGCATTTAAGGATGAGGAGATGGATGGAGGTGATGAAAAAGTGAATAAGATGGACTAAAAGAAGAAAATTGAACTTCTAACCAATCGTAGTAAGCCACCATGATTTTGTCTTATTAGAATAGGCTTATAGATTGAATTTTTCTTCCTTTAGGAGTAGAAAAGAGAGGAAAATGTGAGAGGCAACAAAAGAAAGAGAGAGCTAAGGAAGAAGAAGAAAAAGAAGAAGAAGAAGAAAAGTGAGCTAGGTAGGAAGAAACCCTAAATTTTTCTAGTTTTGGGAAAAGAGGTAAGTGATTTTATCTTATTCCCACATAAAATTTCTCCCTTATGACATGTTAAACATGCATAATTAGTAAGAATTATGAAGTATTTGAGGTAAAACTCATGTATGAAAGTTGAATATCAAGAGTAACAAGAATTGGTTGTGTTGGTTTTGTTATTAGAGCAGATTTTTGCACCCACAATTTCATAATACTAGAAGAGGAATTAGAGAAAATGTAAGTCATGATAGTTGTAACTTTATACCCCGTCTAAATGCATGTAAAACAGTTGTGCTTAATTTGATGTGTGTGAAGAGCTATGGCTCGTTCATTAGAGCTGGTTCACAACCTACTAAAATCTCTTTAGTCTGACTATTTTCATATATTTTGATAACTTTATGTGTTCATTTAGACGAAGTGAAAAATTTATAGGGTTATATCCCCTTTAAATTCCTATAAAATATTTTTTCTTAATTTATTATGTAGAAAGAGATATTATTCTTTGATTGTGACTGACTCTGAACTTGATAAAATTTGTTCAATCTTTTAGTTTTGTTTTTCAAGAATTTAATGGTCATAGAATGAGAATTTGATGATGTGATAAACTTGAAAGTTGTATATTTATGTCTAATATACATGTTTGTAAAATAGTTTTGCCAAATATATCGTGGTTAATGAGATATTACTCTTTCATTGTGACTAATTTTCAATGTGTTGAAATTTGCTCACCCTGAGATTGACCATTTATTTTGGTAACCTTATAAATTGAATTAGACAATGTATAAAACATGAAAAAAAAAAAATGTTTTGTTATGTGTTTTGTAACTAATGGTAAAGCAATTTTGTTGTTGTATTTGTACAATTTAAGATACACCCAAGATTGTAAGATCTTATTAGATTGAGATCACAATGAAATAGGGCAGAATTTAAAAATTTACCATATTTTCTATAGGCCTTATATTCACCTAAATTTTGAACATGTTGTATCATTATATGTCTAATTTATGTAGAAAAAAAAAGAATCAAATCATTTGGATAAGTATATCAAGAGTTATTATGTGAAAGTAAAGCAAGGTCAGACTGCCATACAAAAATAATAAGCTTAAATACTAGATCCATTTACATAAAACATGACCATAATTTCATATCATGCATGCAAACTCATTTTGACATTTTATACTGATGTATATATCAAATGTTAGGATCTCAACATATTGAGGAAGCTCAAGAGAGAAGTCCAAACCTATCATAAAGGTTGGTCACATCAAAGGTTGGTCACATCAAAGGTGAGTAAAAACCATAATTGGATTCTAATGTGTATGTGTGATGATTTTATGATATGGTTTTATTCTATTATGTGTATATGTGATTGAATTGTGTCATTTTACATGTGAATACAATTCAAGTGAGTATTATATGATCTTAATGATTACTTGATATACCATTGTAAATGAACCCTTGCATATGAAACTAAAAAGATGTTGTGACCGACTTATTAAACACTTGCAAATCACTTGGAAAAGGGACCAATATGTCCTATTGGCACATGTTCTTAATCAAATGATTCACTTGTTATATGTTGGTCATTAAAATCAAATGTCACTTGAATCACATGAATTTCTGAAAGCAGTGTTTGCCTTGTAAGGTCATGACAAAATCAATCTATTGCATTTGTACTTGCATAGTCAATTCTTATACTTGTAATGCATCATGTTGATATTTGATTGTTGGTTATGTCATGCGACTCACTAAATCACAATTATGTTTTTTAGATACTAAAACATAAGGTTTGGGTATTTTGAAGCATAAAATTTTGCATATAGACACATGGAGCATAAGTCATTGGCTGAATTTCAACTCTATTTCTCTCTCTCTCTCTCTCTCTCTCTCTCTTTCTCTCTCTCTCCTTGTATCATGTACATATACCAAGATAGGAATTAATTTGTGGTCACCAGCCTTGAACATTAGTTAACATATATATATATTAAATACATGTTGGATTGTGTATTAATGATAAGTTAACTTGCATGCATATAAATTTTTTGACATGAATGTCATGATTAGTAAATGAAAATGGTTGTTATAAAAGGCAATGTAGCAGGCCATGCCACAATAATTGTCCCTCGCTCATCTCGAATCATGACCTCCATAGAAGATTTTCTCTAATTCATATTCAAGACAACATCAACATTCACTTTGCAGGTACTCATAGGTGGCTTCAACCATTAAGAGATAGAGCCCATTGTATCAACAGTATAAGCATGACAGAAGATAATTTCTTCAATTAGGACATTTGCTTAAATTGAGAGAAACTCACTATTGCATGTTGAAAAACATTGTTGGAAACAAACTCAACATCATCCCATAATTTCTAATTACGAGCCCACCTTAGAGAGTCAAGCAGAATAACTAAGATAGTATGCAATTTGTTGTCCAATATATTGAACAAGTTAGAAATCCATTACTCTATAGAAATAGTTGGAATATTAAAGACATATGAGCTATATGGTGAAGAAAGCCAAAAAGATTTCGCATAATCACAAAACAAGAAAAAATGCAGCTCATTTTGTTCAAATTGTTGGCAAAATAAATAACAATTGTTTATGAGAATACATTTTTGAGCAAGTTAAATTTTGTAAGAAGAACGCCCTTGCAAAGTTGCCATATAAAAATCACTTGTCTAGGTTGCATTTGCAAATCCTAAATATCACGCCATAAGGTGGAGGAAGTTCCACTTGACACTGTAGAGTGATAAGTTTATGTCATTGCTACTTTATATCTGACTTGACAATATAATTCACATCCTTAATGAAATACCAAACAAGCCTATCAATCAAGTCCTCTAGGCATAATGGAATTGACAAAATTAACTCCGTATCAAACTTTTTCAATACTCTTTTCATCCATATAACTTCTACATTTCTCACAATACTTGTGAATGCTATTAAACAGAAAAACTATTACACATTCCTCTTGATTTTTTGTGACTCCATTTGTTTCATAAATTTTTTAATAAAAAAATATTTTAAGAAAAATATTTTTAAAATTATAATTTTGGCTTTTAGAATAATTGAAAATATTAATTTTTCAATTTATAAAATTATAATAAAATTTAGATCATAAAAATTTTATATTTGATTTGAATTTTTGAATGTATTTATCAAAACTTATAAATTTATTCATTTTGGGATTTTAAAAATTTTAATTTGTAATGATCTTTAGGTTTGATTTTTTAATTGTAAAATAATTAAATAATTCTTTTACCATCTATAAATATGAATATATTCTTAATAAAAAATAAAAAGCTTTTTCTTATGTGTTAAAGAAGTATTATTAAAAAATGTTATGCAATAATCTTCACCCAAAAATTTATCAGATCTGATTAGAGGCTAATACTAAAATGAATTATTAATTATAGTCATTTTACCGATATAAATTAAATTTTATGTTAAAATTGAAAATCAACATAAAATTTGAATTTTTTTAAGTAATTAAGCTGTCAAAATTTGATAGGAGGACAACATTGAAATAAAATTTTAATTATAGTTTTTTTATTGATACTTGATAATATCCAGATAAGTGTGAACTAGGCCCAATCATAATCATACCTAAATAGGACTAATAGAATGCTAAGACCAGTTCAGCTCGCAGTAAAACCCATAAAATTGTAAGACAATGTGGTTCAATAGTGCAACTAACCCATAACTCATCCTAAATAAGAACGTCATCTTTTATTAAAAAGTTATCTCTTATAAAAGGGATAATTCTCATTAAGAAACTACTACTAAACATGAATCGTCCAAATCTCGCTCTAATAAAGAAACAGGTATCTTCAACCACTATATAAGAATTTCACTAGGTATCTCCCACAACTTATATGCGGGCTACCTCTTTTTCTCTATCATATCTTTGACTTAAGTATTGAAGTGAGTTTTTAGCAACCATACCTAAGCATCGAAGTTGGTTTTCGGCAACCAGTCAGACACCCTCTTACCTTTGCTATCTCACAGAAACTGAACTAAAACCACCTAAAGTTAGCCACCTCAACTCAACTAGAGTACCTCAATTCAACTTTTTCAGTACCCAAATACCAATTAAAGTTTATACTAAAATTAAAAATTAATCTAAATTTTGAGATTTTGAAATAATTAAACCATTGATAATATATTTCACTCCACTTAATTACTCCACACGTATAATAATTATTTTTAGCTACATAAAAAAATAAATACATAGTGTACTATAATGATTCACTAATACGTCGTTAAAGAGATTACAGAGTGTGGCAACCATATAAACACTTCGTTAAATCCACCTTAGTGAATCAGAGCTGAAACTTCCTAATGAGATTTTCACATCAGAGCGTAATAGTCGCAAGTAGTTTCAGCCACTGCCCCCCGAGTTTGCCTCGATAACAGTATTCATGCAGTCTGATTCCAGAATAATACAGCTTAAGCCTTGGATACTTGGATCCTTGGCAAAAGAGAGCCCAAAAAGCATAGCTCATGTCTCTGCAATGTCAGGCTCGAAGCAAAACCCCACTAACCGCCACGCTAAACCAATAACCTCATCTTTGAAATCATATATATATTAAATTCAGTTTAATTATTATTTATAATTTAATTTAATTCGAGTATAATTAAAATAGCTTATTAATCAAATATTTTAAACATTCGCTTGTTTAAATTATTATATCTAATTCTTTAAATTTTGATAAATTTCAATACATTTGTAAACTTTTTAACAATTATATTATAATTTTGATCAAAATCAAATGATTGTTTCATCACATAGATGACATATTGGATTGGATTTTAAAATTCATGACTATTGAGATAACAAAAAACTTAAAATCCAATCAAATATGTTATTTATGTTATAGGACAAATCATTTAATTTTGATCAAAATTTAAAATTTAATATAATTACTAAAAAATTTACAAATTTAACTAAATTTGTCAAAATTTAAAGCATTGAATATAATCATCAAAATTCATAAATATTTGAATTTCTTTTTATCAATAAGCCTATATATAGAGCAAGGAAAAAAGTTATATGTAGCAGCACTCATCTCAAAAAACACAAGAAAAAAAATTCTTTTTTTTTTTCAATTTATAGCGAAGATGGAAAAAAAAAATTTAATGCATTTAAATGATGTAAAATGTACGTCCAACTAAGAGTACAACCAACAATTTTTTCTTGAAGAGGCTAAAGTTAATGAGATAATGGAGTTTCATTTCATAATATAAAGTTAATATCAAAATAATATGTGTTAACATAAATATTATTTATTTTTTAGTTACTAATAAATAACTCAAATGTTAATAATTTGTTGTAGAAGAAGTTAGAAATTTTAATTTTAATAGTTTTTATTATTTTTTATTTAAATATATAGAAATGAATACTATAAAAGTATAATTTAAAATTTCACAAACTAATAATTAAATATTTATCCAAATAGATAATGTATAAATTACATATCTAATTAACTAATTCAAATAATAAACTATTATTATATTTTAAAAATCTTATTCTACTAGAAAATATAGTAAAATTTGTATTATTTGCTAGAAGATAAAAGGAAAATAAATACAATAAATTTATTTATTATTACCGTGTCAATATTTGAAATGAAATGGTGAAAAAAGAAACTTATGAACTATTTTCTTGGAGGAAACAATGATTAGAAGCAAATTATTTTTCATTAACAATTATTTTTAAAAAAATAAATTCTGTCATATATATTCTAGTAAATTTAATCAAATATAAACTAATAAATTATTTTTGCTAATAATTATTTTTTAAAAAAATAAATTTAATTACACATTCTAGTAAATTTTTAAAAGGATTTGAAGAGCCAATATTCCCCTCCTGCTGCCACTGTGCTTTACAATCACTCCCGAAATAATTTAATGTTAAATAAATAAATAAATAAAAAAGGAATTGTTATTGCCAACCAGTGCCTAGAATAGTAAATTTCCAATATTTCCCTTAATAATAGATTGATTTTATTTATTTATTCACTTCCTCCTTTCTTCTTCGCTTCATTAATATTTTTCAGAATTGGGTCCAACTTATTGATCAAATCGATAAAAATAAAAATCAATTATTGATTCAATTTAGTTTGATATTAAAAATTAATTATCAAGAAAATTGATCAAAATCAAAAATTGAATTAAATTTGTTCAACTTTAAACTACACTATTTTGTAAAAAAATTAATATTAAAATTAATATATTTAATATTAAATTTTAAAATTTTAAAAATATTTTTATTACTTTATTATATTATATTTTTTATTTTTAAATATTTTTATGTATTATTTATAAATATATTTAAAAATTATTTTATTAAAGTATATCAATCAAATTAATCAAATCAATCAAACTGAAAACCAACCGGCAGACTGACTTGATGTTTGATATGATTTTAAAAACATTTCCCTTCACTAAGTTTCTCATTCTACGTGACTCCCATAATAACCTTTTACAATAGATTGTATTCCTGGCTAATCCAAAATTTTCTGTCCACCTTTATTTTACTAGACTAGAAAGGCAGTGAAAAATGTACAATATTCTTTCAGAATTCATTCAGCTTCTTTAGTGTAATTTTTTTTTCCCTCTCCATTTTTGCTGCTAAATTCTCACCATCTTTCACATAGTTGAAGCTCATAAACAGATGGGGAAATCAATTGAAAAATGAACAAAAGCACTTATACCATGGATTATCAATCAAACCGCACTGTGGGGTGGTGATTATCATAGTGGTTGCGAACAATCTTCGGAAAAGCTTTAAAAGAATCCCATCAATGTGTTTTTGTAGTGCGTTTGAATTACAACTAAAAACTTGAAACAACCAAATTTTATAAAACAAATTCAAACGATCCATGACTGAAAAAAGAAATTTTAATTTGGGCAATTGTGTGTAAAGCTTGGCATATGAAAGGGTAAAAATAAAATAAAATCCTAATCAATTGCATATTACCAGAGTAAATGTTATAATCAATTTGATTGCGGGAGATGAGATTCGGACGTTGATTAAAAAAAAAAAAAAGTTGACAATTTTTGACACATCCAACTAAACAACACTTTGGAGTTTGGTACAAATAGACAAACAAATCAACATATTTATGACACAATAAAAAAAATAAGTTTAAATAAATTGATTTGTTTAATTCTTAATATATATGATTAAATATAATTATATAATTGGATCAATAAGTTAATATATACTACATGATTTTAAGCAAATATACTTATATATAAGAAAATATATTTGAATCCAACTTATATTTATTCAGATTTTCAATATTTTACTCTTTATTTAATATTTTTAATTAAAAATTAAATTTTTTTATTGTTTTATATTCTTTAAGTTAAATGTATATTTTTCTATAGTGATATATTAATATTCATTATTACACAACTATGCATTATATGAGTCATATCATATAACCTATTTTATAAATATGTTCATATTAGAATAAAAATTTTGATAAAATTAATTAAATAAATCATATTTAAATTGAATATTTTTATATTATACATATATTTCAACGCTACACAATTAAATACAGCTCAACACAATATGAATTATCATCTCTAAAAAGATAATATACCAACAAAAGAATAGAAAAACAAACAAAAAGGGCAGATAAGCTCATATGCACATAGTAAAATCAAAAGTCAAATGAATGAATAAAGGCATTTTAGTAATCATCGTATTTTAAGCTACGATCACAATTATTTTCTCTATGGTAATAGTTAATACTAATAATTAATATTTTTAAAATTAAATTAATTATTAGTTTCAAAAAATTAAATAAATTTTTTTATTTAATTGATTTAATACATCTAATTTAATAAAATATTATTATTAAAATTTAAAATATATAATTATTTTAAATAATAATTGAAGTAACAAAGTGTAATGTAAAAAAAATTTAAAACTTATTATAAAACGACTTGATTTTAAAGTTGATTGAATTAATTTGAGTAATTAATTTTAATAAATTTTAGGAAATTTTTATTTTCAATCAAATTAAATAATTAATTATGTTCAATTCTATTGATCGATGGACTGATTCAATCTATTTTGAATGCAGTGACAATAATTCCTTAAAAATATTATGATGTTTAAATTATAAATTAATAAGAAATAGAAGCAAAAATAAGAAGAACATTTATGAACTGCAAATATCATTTGATGTGATATTTTTT
Source organism: Omphalea diandra (assembly GCA_949677035.1). NCBI lineage: Eukaryota > Viridiplantae > Streptophyta > Magnoliopsida > Malpighiales > Euphorbiaceae > Omphalea > Omphalea diandra. The sequence continues at coordinate 14,860 of CATIWR010143656.1, forward strand.
CGGGTAGAGAACCAAAAGAATTGTCAATCCAGCTAAGCACAAAGACAACAACGAACCATCACCAAATTCACCAATTCATGCATATGCCAATTTTTTTTTTTTAAAAAATATTTATATAAAAAAAATCCAATTAACATGCCAACAAAACCAACGGCAGCAACATAAAACGACACGTGTTTACGCAAAACCATTGCACTCTAATCTAATCTAGTAATTAGTATCTGTGGGCATTGAATTCTGTGGCCACAGGTACACCATTGTAAAGGGCGGCTGCTGCCTTCCAGCCTGTCATCCTTTTTCAGATTTTTTATTTATTTGTTTTCCAAATAATAAAATAAAATAATTTACGCTTTTGTCCCTTTTCGCCGCTTTCTGTTTCTGCTTCTGTTTGTTTTTTCTCCTGATTTCTTCAATTTTTAATCTCTCTCTCTCTCTCTCTCATTTAACATATAATATAATCCTTCCTCGTTAGGATTCTTCCTTCCCTTCTATTCCTCCCCTCTGCCCTGCTTATCCATTCCATCTCCTTCCTCTTCAGGTACGCCTTTACCTTTTTTTTTCTGTTTTTTTTTAACAAAAAGTACTTAAATTTTGTTATTTATATCCTGTTTGGTTACGGAACACAAAAGCACCGTTTGATTAATTTCTCATCTTCAAATCCCAGATCGAAATTCAGATCTAAAGAATAGTTCATACCGTGTCTTATAATCATGGCGGAAGAGCACCGATGGCAGGCGCCGGAGGGCCACCGACTCTGCGTGAATAACTGCGGCTTCTTCGGTAGTCCGGCCACGATGAACCTCTGTTCCAAATGCTACGGGGACTACTGCCTCAAAGAACAACAGCAACATGAAGCCTCGATCAAAGCCTCCTTCTCCTCCGTCATCGCTTCTTCCTCTTCTCCTTCCCCGTCGGTCGAGTTAGACGTTCCTTCGCCTGCCGTGGACGTCCGAAATTCAAATTCCATGGATGAGAAAGCGGCGGTGGCCGTTGAGCAGCCGAATCGGTGCTCTACGTGCAGGAAGCGGGTAGGTTTGACGGGGTTTAGGTGTCGGTGCGGGTCGACGTTCTGTGGGACCCATAGGTATCCAGAAAAGCATGGTTGTGGGTTTGATTTCAAGAAGGTCGGGCGAGAGGAGATCGCGAGGGGGAATCCTCTTGTCGTAGCTGAGAAGCTTGAGAAGATTTGATCTGGACCGTTGGATTTGATGTATTCCGGAAAAAAAATTCACGGTGATCGGCGTCGTAACAGATGAATTAATAGAGAATCACCGCCGTTCATCATGGACGGAAATCGCGCAGCTGATCTGACGACGATCTCTGGCTTTCGATAATTTGTAGTCTCTCTTCCCTTTTTTTTTAAAAAATAATATAATTAATTATTTTAATATTAAATAAGTTATTATTCACAATTAAATATATGTGGCTGTTGCATGATGGGGTTGGGCGGAGAGTGGGAATTTGGGGTTGGTGTTTGCGATTGCTATGTAGATGCTTTTGTGTTGGATGTGGTGTAATTTTGCAACCGATCATATTATGCCTTTGTTTTAATTATCGTGTGGAATTATAAATACTGTTGGTGGATTTGGTTAATTGGTCCCTTTGCGTTGATGGTATCAACCAGGTAATTGCTGATAATAAGAACTGGAAATAAGGTTTTCCTTCCAATCTGAGTTGAGAGAAGAAAATTATTAACGTTTTTTTTTTTAATTATCAATTCTTGGGTATATAGAGGTAAGAAAAGATTGGATCTGAAGTAGGGTTGGCTTCAAATTGAAGAAGACCATTTCTTTCTGTTGCCAATGGTCTTTCGAATTTGTGGACCGGTAGGGATTTTCAATTTGAGAATGAATTCGGGTTTCTTCTTCTTGTTCTTCTACTTTTTTTTTTTTAAAAAAAAATGGTTTCTTCTGACTTGTTAAAATCTGTGGAACAATAACTTTGGTTCAAGTTGAGTTATTCTTAGAGATAGAGTTTGTATTTAGTAGGTACTTAATCAGGAAAAAAAAAAAAAAGAAAAAGGTAAAATAAGAGTGGAAAATAAAAGAAAAAAATGTATTTAAAAACATAAATATTATTTTATTTCATTTATCTTGTTTTCAAAATAGAAAGAAAATATGAGAGATTTGATAAATTTTTATAAATTATAATTATATCTATAATTTTTTTATTTATTTTAATAATTTTATTTTTTAATAAAAAGTAAAATATGAAATAATATTTTTTTAATATATTTTATTTTTCAAATAATGAAAAATAAAATTATATTTTTTTTCTTTTTGTCTAAATATGAAAAATGAAATAAAGAAAAATAAAATTTATTTTTCTCTTTATTTTTTATTTAAATATGAGAAATGAAAATAAAAAAATAAAAAATATTTTTTCTCTTTGTTTTTTTTCTCTCTGCATTATTTTTCAAATAGTGTAAAAGAATAAAAAATTTGTTACTAGAATCTGCAAAATGATCATTTTTAATTTTCATAAAATAGGTTGTCAAAGATCATATTTCAGTTGTGAATTTTTCAAATAAGAAAGGTGAACCTTTGAAAGTGGCATCATAGTTAAGTTTGACAATCCTTTTTTTTTAAATTTCCTTTTTCCCCATCCCGGCGTGGACTAAAAAATAAAAGAGGATTTAAAACAAAGACAAAAATATGAGGAGATTTTTCTATTTGAAAAGTGAGAAAATTTAAGAGGGAAAAATATTAAGTATCTAATTTTTTTATTTTTTCCAAATGAAAGAAAATATGAAAATATGAAAAAGTGAATGAATTTTTTATAAATTTATAAATAAAGATAAACTCTTTTTCACTTAAATATGATGAAGCAAAATAAAAAAAAATTTATTTATTTTTCTCTCTAAATAGTTTTTCACAGGCTAAATAACTAAAAACTACATTGAAAGTTGACGTAAGGACAAAGGATTTCCTAAAAGAAAATAATAATAATAATAATAACAAAAGGAGGAAGGGTTTACTCCTCCTTCCCCTCCAAATTAATAATAATAATAATAAAAAAAATTGATAGCTGACTGTTGTTACCTGCAACAACACATTGCAGATTAATGAACTCATCTTTGACACCCATCATCAACAACATTCCAAATCAACTATCCCAAAAAAATCCATAAAAAAAAAAAAGAGTAAGTTCTAAAATAATACTTAACAAAGCTAGCAATCTCTCTCTCTTAAAACAACTCGTCTCTTTTTGGAGTTGACACCAATATATTTAATAGGAGCCAAGCCCTTTTTTATTATTTTCTTTATTTTTTAATAAATAGAATGTTTTATCCTATTTATTTAGTTTTTATTTTATTTTATTAAAAATTTTCTTTTTATGTTTATTATTTTATATTTTTTTGTGAGAATTTTCATCTCTATTTTTTAGAATTTTAATAATTTGAGTTAGATTGTTTAGTAACATATGATTATATATTATTGAACATTATTTCTCAAATTTGTTTTGACGTATGAAATGAATTTCAATCCAAATCGTAGTATAACACTATATCTAGTAAAAATTTTCATAATTGATAAAAATATAAAGTTGTCGAAGAAAATTCCTAGTGAAAATAAAACTATAATTTCAAAGTGAACTAATGTATAATTATTAAAAGTATTGAGGATCGATTTCAAGTCGATATGTTAAATCATAAGATTTTTCTTTGATATCATATGACTATTTGTGAATGAAAATATATTTTATTATTTTTAAAAAAAATACTGTTAAGATGAATTGAAATAATTACAGCAAAATTACTTCTTTACAACTTCTCGCGAGAAAACCTTTATTATGAACGCAAATCAACATCAGGATTTGAGATTCTGGCCTTAACGGAAATGAAGGAGAATTTTCGAGGTTATCATTGGTTCTCATCTTAACGACTTCACTTGCAGTGTATATAACAAATCATGTTGCCAACGATGAGGAGACCATAGTGTTCAGACTGTGACGGCTCAACTCTATTAGCAGTAATAATCAACCCCATGTTGATTATGGGGAACCAAAAACATCCCAATCTTGCATAATTTCAAAATTTTGTCTTTTTTTTCTCCTTTCTACTTTCTTGATTTTTTTTTTTTTTTTTTTGATGCAGATTCTCAATCACTCTTAAAATATCTTCCTCTCATTTATATAATCCAACTCATAAAAGATGCAACCACGTAATAACCAGAAAAAAGCAAGGAAGCCATGTTTAGGTTCTTTCAATTTTTTTTCCTTTTTTTTTTTTAAAAAATTTCGTTGAAAACCAATAAATAGATCATTGTGCAAGAGAGTTTCAGGGCTATAAAGATCTCGTATTCAATTAATACTTTTATAGATCTTTTTAAAAATTTTAAATAATCTTAAAAAAATGTGAAAAAGATTGTTTTTTTAATACTTTATCATAAACAGTCATTCAAAATCTACAAAAATCTATTAATTTTAAAAGTTAATGACTTTTTGAACAATGATAAATTTTTATGAACTTTATAAAAATTATAATTGAATACATCTAGATTTTTATAAACTTTTTTAAGGTCTTTAAAAATTTTTATTAAATACCTCTAATTTTTATAGATTTTTTTAAAAATTTTTTAAATTTTTTATTAAATACTTGAATACACTCTGATTCTTAAAGTCCATAAAAATTTCCAACTCTCCTAATCTAATGCACCTATTAAGACGAATTCAAACATGACACGTGGTATCTTAATACATGGTATATGACATGCCTTGTAAGCCATGTCCTCGATCATAAGACATTTATGATACATGGTATCATGTCTAAAAATTCATAAGTCCTACAAGAAATTCTGTTGGACTCGGATTCTAAGCTGTAAAGTAAACAATTTTTACCTTAAATATGGACACTTCCAATTACAAAAACTTTCAACTACGCCATAGAACGGCAAAAATAGACAGTTAAATTTGCTATGGTGAGTGAGAGTCGAGTGTATAACTTTGTTCATCACATATCACAGCTTAATTGCGTAGTTCAACCAAATCAGGTTAGAGTTCATCTTTGGTGGATGGTGCATTTCTCCAGCATGCTTTGGATCTGCTTAGACTGTCTAACCATACCTCATCAGCTTGAACCGAGTCCGAATCATCGTTGCGATGCCATGACCAATGTGCACGTTTTTCATCCAATATTCTAAATCTTCCATGCCCGAAGCTTGGTTCCCGAAACAAAGATAGAGGAGAAGTTGGATTCTTGAACCTTCATTTCACAATTCACATCAAGCAGATTAACACAATGAGATTAGACTTTGGAAAATTCTATTTGCAACCCCTCATTTTCGTTTTACACTCACCATAAAATTTGATAAATTATATTATTTATATATTTCATCAAAACTTATCACGCTTTGTAAATTAACTAAAACTTATATACAACCTTTTTGCATTATTAAAGCTTGTCATGCTCTATAAATTAACTAAAAGAAATATTTTTGTTTTAGGTATTAATTGATCAAATCTCATCAATACTTTCTATTGCATGTAATTGGCATAAATATCGATATAACTGTACTCAAGGATAACAAATCTCATATGTTGATCGTGTTGAAGTTATTAAATCACTATACATTAATAATGTAAATGGTGTCATATAAGAAATAGTCAATTTAGATGACACATGATATTTAATTAATGATATTTGAATGTTTTTACAAAATATAGGATTTTTTTTTAAATCATAAATGTTATTATAAAGCATTTGTTTCGAATTAATGATTTATTTTAATATAAAGTATTTGGAGATTATAATGAAAGTGAAAGACAATGATTTTAAAGTAAAAATGGATTGGGCAATTGAAAAGTTGTAAAAAAATTTTATGAATGAAAAAAAAAAGAATTATAAAAATTAAAAGGATAGAAAAAGAAAAGAATGGATTGTTTAAAGAAATTTTAAGTAAAGAAAAGTTATAAAAAGAAAGAAAGTGTAGAGAGAAAATAAAAGGTCGTAAATAGAATTTTCCTTAAGACTTAAGGCAGGTCATAGTAAGTCAGGCATGACCCAGCCATTGGGTTGTGACCATATATTTGCATGGCAAAGCCCATCTTTATGGTCTTGGCTTTTAACATTAGACCAAGTTCCGACCTGGCCCAACTAATTCGATTTCTGCCAGTTTTTATTTTATATTCATGTGATACTATTTGAAAATATGAGAAAAGGGATTAATATGAATTTTATTTGTTAATATTCAATTTTTCATTGAATTTTTAACTATTGTAGGTTTTTTCAATTGCAAAATTATGCATCTAAATTACTAATGCAAATTATTAAATAAAATACTTACAATAATGCAAGTCCTTCACGATTCCCTCCATCACCTATAGTGATGTAAACTGGACCACATGGATCAGCCTTATTGTCATAAATCCTAGTCTGCAAATAAAAACCACAAAATAAATAAATTTAGAGATAAACAAAAGCCAGGTAATATTGCTATCATTAAAACCTAGGATATTTATGAATTAACTAATGTCTTAATCTAATGATAAGGTAAACGACACTGCTCGAATTTCATATATATAATCTCTCTCTTATGAATTTTTAATTTAATGATACTAAATTGATTTTAAAAATTATCAAATATCTTAATAAAAAGAATCAAGACCGAATAAAAAGAAAGACTTACAAATCGTTCATAAGCATGAACATGCCCTGCAAAAACCACATCAACTCTGGCATTATAAAGAATTTCTTCCATGGCTTTCCTCATTTCTTCTCCTTCGCCTTGATGGGCAGTATTAGTATTATACCATGGTGCATGCAGCAACACAATAACCCATGGTGTCTTATTCCTGTCAATTCTTGCCAAGTCAGATTGCAGCCACTTGTACTGATCCGTCTCGGTACCAAAATCTGTATAAGATCCTAACATTATGACATGGGCACCAGCCACTTCAAATGAGTAGTACAAATTTGAGGTAGAATCACTCTCCTTGTGTGGCATTAACCATCTAGCATTATAAGCCTTGAACCCATGTGGGTGTATGATTGGGAAAATTTCTATCTCATGGTTCCCTTCTGTCACCATCCATGGCCGTTGGCTAGCATATGGCTCCACTAGACGCCCAAAGGAGTCCCATAGAGGCTGTTGGCTATCTGCGTAGGATAAATCCCCTGGAAGCAAAAATACGTCGTAGTCTTGTTTTCCAACGTGTTCTAATGTTGACTTAGTCCATTCTGTTTGCCCCAAGTCACCTGAAAATTTTGATGAACCTTTTGATTGTTAAAGATAAATAATCTATGTTGATATTAATAAATTCAATAAAAAATAACTTATTTTTTATAAGTTAGACCGGAAAATAGTAATTTCATAAATTATATATAGAAAATGATTAATTAAGCTCTCGTTAAAGTAAAAATTTATATATTTATAATGTTGAAGATGATTTTAATATTTTTAGTCAAAATTTATTTATGAATACAGAATAAATTAAGTTAAATCCACTAATAAATAATTGGTGCAGTGATATTAAAATTATCTCCGAAATTATGATATTTTTAATTTAAATTCTCCAATTAGCAATTATACATTATTGTAAATATGGAGAAAAAGTTTTTACTGTTTTGGAATCTAAAAAGTAACATCTACCTAATTAAAGAGTCTCAAAAGTCCTTTTGATTTGAAATCCTACCAACGAATTGATAGACGATTAAGTTGGTTAGTACTTTTTTTTTAAAAAAAAAAAAGTTTGGTATAACTTGAAACATTAATCACTTCAAAAAGGGTGGACAATTAAGACTAGATAATTACATTTTCTAAAAATTCTTTAAGCAAAGGTAATTAAAAAGGTTTATTTAAACAGTTAAAATTAATCATTATTAGTAGTTTATTTAAGATGTTTGACAATATTTTATTCGGATTTGAGTGGAGAATTAGATTAAGAGAATAAAAATGAATTATGTTGTTTCCTTATATCTTTGTTAATAAATATTCTTCTATTTCTTTCTTTTTTAAATTTTCTTTTATCAATTTTGATTTCAGTAGGGATTTTATTTTTATTTTACGTCAATAATATATATATATATATATATATATATATATATATATATATATATAATTTCTTTTATATTCTTTGTAAATGATTTTTTTCTCTTCATATGTCATATGTGAGTTTTTTTTTAATATTTTCTAATTGAAATTTGTGTTTATTTGATTTCAAAAAACTATTGATCTATTTTGTAAGATAAATTTGATTTTTCAAGATGCTATAATAATTTTAATCAACAATTCTATTCAGAAAGATACTCAAATATCAAATCAAAATAATTTAATACTAATAAAGAAAAGATCTTAAGTAATGTTAAAATATTCATACTGTTGAACAAAGTTTAATAGTAATTTGTCATCATTAATATTATTGATTGTAGATGTCTGTAATTTTTAAATTTAATCTAGTGACACTTATCTTATATTAAAAAATAATAAAAGAAAAGGAAAGTAAAATAATTGTTTAAATTGGCAAAGCAAGCAATAAAACAATCTCCTTGCCTAACACAAAATAAAAACTGAAACCAATGAATTTTTCTAAAATTTTTATTAATTTAATTTTAATTATGATTAAATGCAAAATTTATAATTCTTAAAAATTATTTTAGAACAAGAAGCCAATAGCAGCTAATAAAAAACTAGTTGTAGACGCAAAGCTTTCCCAATTATTAGTGTATACCCTTCACTTTATTCCTCTGTTTGTTGCTTACACTCAAAGCATCAATCTCCTACAACAGACTAACCGACCAATCACACACAAGAAACGCCGAAAATGGCAATTCATCTCAGCAAATAGCAAATCCAAAGCAAACTCATACAGAAACCCAAAAAAGCACAAAAAGTTTTACCATCTTATCAATATCTTTAATTTTCTAAAAAAAAATTACTTTAGAGAAATAATAAAGTAAGAAGACTTACCAAGAACAGCAAATTCAATGGGGAAAGTAGCAGGAGGAGTCCTGAAGGAGAACTCAGGGCCATGACCTCCACATCTGTAGTAATAAGTTGTAGCTGGCTCCAATGGACCAATATTCACATGGTGTATTTTGCCTGAGCTATAAAAGAAATAATGGTATGAAGTATGATCTCCGGTTGCCAAAGCATTATATTTCCCAGGTTCCCTCCCATATTCCACACTGGACCGTACATGTTTATCATCAGTAACCCAAGAAACTCTCATATGATCTTTCTCGACCAGCGAAATATGCACCTATTAATCATAGAACAAATAAAGAAATAAATAAATGATGACCACACAAATTAAGAGTAACTAAATAATGAATCATAATCATAAGACCTGTTGTGGGTCGGATTCGGATCGGTTATGATCGGTGAGTATGACACGGCGAGCGGAAGGTCTAGAGTAAATTGCATTATTTGATGAGGCAAGAGAAATGAAGGGGAATTGAGGGAAGAAGGAGGTGGTTAGGAGGAGTGAGAGCCCAAACGGCAATATTTTCTCCATGTTTGATCTTCTTCTTGATGAGAGAGAGGGTAGAAGATGTACAAGGAGGTAGATTATATAGGCTGATAACGTAATTAAACCGTTAATAGGGTTGATGAGGAATTTGAAGTAGAATATAAAAATATTATCATATAGTTAAAAATGTGGATTGCAATGGCGTCAAGTAAGTCAATTGGAATATTTGGGGGTGTGCTTAATTTATAAAGCAATGAAATGGAAAACTGAAACCTTGAACTTGAAGTCCACACAACTTTAGCTAGGCTTCTTATCCTTTTGGCTCTATTGGGATAATTTAGGCTTACTAGTTACTACAGAATCCACAAGTTCACTGATGAAAAAATATCTTTTCTTGTTGTTATCTTGAATAGGGACCATGATATTTGTTACTGTATGTTTAAGAATTAAAGACACTAATTGACCATAAACGTTTAGAAGCATGTTCTTGGGGTACCACATTCTGAACTCACTCAGAATCTGCATGTACTTTTCGGTTTATATATTTTTACTCACACATTAGTATTTTCTTTTTATTTCTCACTCAATTTAATAGCTTAAAATTTTTGAATGTAACCACACATGTAGTACCCTATTATTGTGATGTTTAACTATTATTGTAACCACACATGTAGTACCCTATTATTTCTTCACAAAAATTATGTGAATTATTTTAAATAATAAAATATAGTAAATTATTTCAATATATACTTAACATTATTATTATATTGTTAAACTTATTGACTTTAATTATTAGAAAAGTGAATGATTTATCTTTAGTTAAATTTAATTAAAATACTTGAATTTTAAAAAATTAATAATAATATAACATAAGAATAATAAAAAATAAAGTTTAATAATGTTTATAAGACTGAACAAGGATAATAAAAAAAATATAAAAAGTATAAAAAGATTGTTTTAAATGAATATAGCATAACTTTATGAGTTAAATAAATTTTTTGGCTTGTAATTGTATGTAAATCTAATAAATTAAGTTACATATTTCTCAATTTTAAAAAAATTACTATTTTTTCTTATGCCTTAATGTATATATAACTAAAATAGCTAATTTCAAGAAGAAAAGTCAAACAAAGTAAAATCCAAGTCAAATAAAAGCAAAATAATAATAATAATTTTACTTTATTAATTTTAACATAAGAAATCAAAATTTATAGAATTATAAAGTGCTAATTAAGTAAAGGTAAACAAATATTAAAATTTGAACTACAAATCAATTAAAGTGCTTTTATTTTTTAAAAAAATTTGTGTAAGTCATTTTTCATCTCTCTTTCTTAATTATAGAAATATTAGTTGACTTAGTGAGTTTGAATGTGATTTTTTTGCTAATATAGAACTGCTTAATTAATGAAAAATTGACAATTTGATTGAATCTAAAAATAAATAAAATAGTTAATCTAAATACTGTTATTTAAGAATTTAAGATTAACATGTACAATTATAATTATTTACTTAAAATACCTGATAAATATTAGAATTTTAGTATTGAATTTTATTCCACTTAAACTACTACTGGTCACTTAGATTAATAATGAAAAACTAAAGTATTTAAAGTTGAATTTTATGAATAAAAAATGAATTTTATTTGTGGATGCCATGACTTTAAGTCTTTTATTAGAGAGTGGGATGGGACTAATTTGATCAAAATTAGGCTATAAAACATTGAGTCCTATTAATATTAGAATTATTTTCATGACTAGGAGCTCATATTCGAGATTTTTTTAATAAATTTTAGATCAATTATTATCATAATTATAATTCCACTTTCTGTTATAGGTTAATAAAAGTATGATGCTTGATCTATGCAATTATTGATTATTGAGATTACCACATATGCGATATGAAAGATAATAATAACAATTATAATTATGGCATGATAATTGGGAATAAATGGAGGAAATTGAAGGATCACACATAGCTTGCGTTGAATCCATGTGAATGCCTTAGCAGTGTTATAAGACGAAGAAAAAATTGTTGCACTTAATTGACACCTAAATTAGACTTTATATTAAGATCTTTTTAATCGATTTAAAAATTTTACCATTCATCTGTACTTTTATATATAACTGTGTAGTAAAAAATTTTAATTCGAAGGGACTGAAAAGCTATGAATAATATATAATCTTATAAAAATAAATGAATGTATTTAATTGGGTAAATTTGTTAATTAAATATTTTCCAACATTATTTTGTAACGTGAACTTCAAACTAATGTTAAGTAATGTACCATGCCTAACATGATCTTCAAAATAATGTTAAGTAATGTACCATGTCTAACATGAACTTCAAAATAATGTTAAGTAATGTACCATGTCTATGTTACGTACTTATATTTCTATTATATTGCTAACATTGAATTGATAAACCTCCCTAATCTTCAGGAGATGAACACAAAGGAATCAACTCATTAGTGAATTAAATACTTATTCAATAGTCATACGAACAAGTAACAATTGGAATATCAATTTTGTGTTTTTTTTTTTAAAAAAATTGAGAGAGAGGTATACCCTTAGAATGTACCTTTAAAAAAATATTTGAGGAGATACACAACAGTCACTTGAACGAAACCTTGCTGCCTTCTTCTATTTCATAATACAACTTACAGCATTATTATTTTAAAACAATGTCAGTCCCTTCAATTATTGTTAATAAGGTTAAGACTAATTAAAAATGAAACTGTTGTTTTTCATTTCATTATTGTTTTTTTGTATTAATTAGCATAATTTTCTAATTGAGATGTTGAATTTTGAGATTTCGTTTGGTTTTTGAATTGTGCTGTCACCTCATAAACAATCTATTTGATTATATTCTCCACAACTGTGTGATGCCATCATCATGCATCATAAGGTATAATTACTATATCTACTAATCACCAATTTTTTTTAAAAAAAATTAATGATTTTACTCACCAATTACTACCTGCATTTCGAAATAAATATTATAAAAATCTTTCGGAACAGCAGCCGAATTTGCCATGGATTTTTTCATTTCTATTTCCTGACCGCTTTCGGTGAGATAGCGACAAACTAGGGGATTTTGCGACAGATTAGAAATTCCATTGCAAAATCCGTTGTTAATTTGGCACCACTTAAAACCAGAATAAAGGAAATGAAATAATGATAGAATATTTTATTACTATTGCTAATAACAGAACAGTGACGGATTCGTTGCTAAATATTCAGAGGCCATCCCTGAGTGTCCGTCCCCAATTTAGCGATGGACACTAATATTTTACCAACGGAATATTCTATCTGTACGGTAATTATATCCATCCCCTCTCCCCCAGTTGAAATTCCTTTCCTTTTTCTCCCTTTTCCTTTTTCCTTTTTTCACCCTTTCTATCTCCATTGCAGTCGTCATGCAAGCTTCTCCCCCGTCGCTGCACACCGCGGTTCCTCTCTTCTCTCAGTTTTCTCTCGATTTTGAAAGGTTCTTGGCCCATCATCAGGGTCTCTCTCTCCTCTTCCCAACTCAAGCTCTATCTCTAGGAAAGGTGTATTTTGTGCTTGATTTTGCATATTATTTAGTTGTTTTTGAAATTATATTGTTTTGTTGTTTTTTTTTGTTGAAATTATATTATTTTGTTATCGTTTACTTTTAGATTTGTTGAATTTATGTTGTATGTTGTTTGAAATAATTTCTTTCAAGCTATTTTATTTTTGAAATTATATTATTTAGTTATATATTATGTTTAGTTATTATTTAGTTGTAGAAAATTATGTGAAATTTAAATTGGGTTTATTAATTGGGAAAATAGGAAATGGATCATTAGCAAACTAATTATATAATTAATTTTTATAATTACTTAGAAAATTAGAAATTAATTTGGAGTATATAAATTTATGTTGTATAATAATTAGGAAATTCTGTATAATTTTTTATTGTGTAATTAATTAGAAAATTACACACTTATTATTAATTTTTGTAATTATGTTTTGCAATTAACATGTTAAAATTAGGAATTAATTTTAGTCTATTAAGCAAATTAGAGATTTATTTAGGATATAATGTGATATATTGATTAATTTTATGAAAATTAGGTGAAAATTAATTTTAGTATATTAATTATGAATTAGACATTAGGCAGATAATTTTATAAGTAATTGTTCTAATGAATGAAGATATTAGGAATTAATTATCAATTTTGGAATTAATTTTTAGTACATAAATTTATTTTGTACATTAATTAGGACAGTAGGAAGTAATTAATAATTTTATAATTAATTTTTTTTAATTAATTAAGAAATTAGGAATTAATTTATAGAATATTAATCTATTTTGTATATTAATTAGGAAATTATAAATTATTTATTTATTCTATAATTAATTAGTATATTAATTAAATAAAAAAATATGTGTTAATGAATGATTTATTTTTATAATTAAGTAAGAAAATATAAAATAATTTTTAATTTATAAATTTATTATGTATATTAATTAGGAAATAGGAATTAATTATTACTTAGTATAATCAATTACGAAAATAGAAAATTATTTTCAGTATATTAATTGATTTTGTATAACAATTAGGAAATTAGGAATTAATTATTAATATTATAATTTATTTGTGTTATTAATTAAGAAAGTAGGAATTAGTTTTTAGTATATCAATTAAATTTGTATAGATTAATTAGAAAATAATGTGATATATAGGAAATTAATTTTGTATATTAATTTTTTAATTATTCATTTGGTAATTTAATTTTGTTAATTTTTATATATTGAGTGTTGCTTTATTTTAAAATATTAAATGTTATGTTATATTTAATTGTTGAATGTTGGGTTATTTTTAATTCTATGCTATATTATTTTTAATTTTGGAATGTTATGTACTTTTGATAATTAATTTATATAAATTTAAAAAATGATGATAAAATATATTGAGTTGTGATATATATATATATATATATATATATATATATATATATATATTTGACAAATGGTTTTCAAAAAAATAAAGTAATATTTTCTTTTTATAAGTTAATTCCCTAAAATTTGACAAGTGGTTATTCATAAAATGGATAAGTGGTATTTACTTTCTAAATTATTCCATTAATAGATGTACAAATCATTTAAAAAATTGTTTCATTTATTAAAATTAAAAAATTTAAATAAATTCAGTAAAAAGCCAAATTATTTCATTATTAAATGCACAAAACAATTTTTATCCTTTTTTAAATTTTCTCAATCTTGAGTCATTCTTTATAAATTGTTCATTAATTTTTAGAAATTATTTCATTCATTTAAAAGATATTACTAAATTGAATAGTAAATGACAAAATATTTCATTATTAAATACATAAAACATTCATTAATTACTGATCACATAAATTACTGCAATTACAAAACTTTTATTTATTTTTCAAATTTTGAGTTCCATCTAGTACGTGCATTTGTAAAGAGAAAGTTACTCGAAAATTTGATTAATAAATGTCAAATTTAGTTATTACATAAAAAATGGTATGCTTAAGAATTAAAATCCCTAACTGTCACCTATAAGACCTATTTTTTATTTTTTTTTCTCTGACTACCATTGTCGATTTTTCTTTGTCATCGACGATAGTCAATTCTATTTCTTTACTCTCTACTCTTTTCTTCTTTTTTCCTTTGTCATTTTTTTCACTCACAATAAATAATCAAATCATATTTATATTTTATTTATATAAGTTGGTCAAATTTTGTAGATTTTGATAATAAAATTTCCTATATTTCTTTAGCAGTAAATGTGGAAAAACATATGATAAATCAAAGATACATTAAAAAATATCTCATAAGTGTTAATGTTTCAATATCCAGCGATAAATCATAGTCTTCTAACAATGAAAATGAATTTATTTAATTGAAAATATATTTAAAATTTTTTATTAGATTTATTTTTCTTAGTTGTTTATTAATTTTGTTAATAAAATATTGTGTTTTTATTTTGTTTTCTTTGATAGGAGTTATTTTGTTTTCTTTAATAGGAGCTTACTTATCTTGTTTATGAAAATTTATTTGTTTTTCGTCACGAAAGTTAAAAAAAATTTGAGTTTGATATTCAAAATATTGAACTCATTCAAAAACTTATCAAAAGACAATAAAAATCAATTTGTGACTTAGTGTAACCACCGAGTGAAACTTATTTCTTCTCGATGCGCCAAAAAAACAATCAATATGTTATATATAATCATTTTGTCAATACAATCAATAAATTTAAGGGAAAAAATATATTTTTATAACAAGATTTATATATGTTTCTTGAAAACAGTTAAATTTACTTATTTGTTGCAAGTTATACTCATTAATTATTATTAATGAAAGATTCTTTTATTTCAAAAAAAATGTAAAATTTTTTAACTATTAAATATAAACAATTAATTAATTAAAAAATGTAAAATTTTTTAACTATTAAATATAGACCATTAATTGATTTTAATAGATTCTTACACCCATTAAAATTGAAAAAATATTGATATAACTTTCAGTTATTGCCCCTTAAATAAATTTAAATTTTTCCAAACAACCTTATAAATTATTTCTTTCTCTAAAATAATATCTATGAATGATTACACACCAAGACATTTCCATTTAAATCAATAAAAATATGATCACTATTTAATAACAATACTTTAGTGCACAATTAATATCTAATGTCAAAATTAAAAATATTTATTCCTTTGTCTATTAAAAAATTTGTTAATATTTATAACATTTTAATCAATATCTATTCTGTATAAAGTATAAATTTTTCAAAAAGAATCACAATCACTTATCATTTCTAGTTCACATGATTTACTTTTTTTCATATGCTCTATATCAAATATTATGAATTCTAAATTTTTATCAATTATAATTATTTTTTATATTCACAATAAATTAAAAATAATTATTTTTTTCTTTTCAAAGGAGATGATTGCAAATAAAAGGCAAATAATTGTTCATTATTGAAAATCTAAACTCTTATAAAAACAAATGGAAAATTAAAGTGAAGGCATGAACATCAGTTTTAAAACTAAAATTTTAATAATATGTAGACGATTCTTCATAACGAGAAGGTAATACATGTATTTTTTTTATTATATAAATTAAAAATAATTTTGACATATATATTGGCATGGAAAAATGAAACGAACAATAACAAAATAAGAATAATAAAATACTATAATACATTTATTTTTTTATTATATAAATTAAAAATAATTTTGACATATATATAAGCATGGAAAAATGAAAGGAACAATAACAAAATAAGAATAATAAAATACTATAATATTAATTTCCTTTTTATTAAATAATTTTAAGCCTAACCAAACAGTACAATGGTTGGACTACACTTCTTAAAAAATATAATAAATTCAAAATTTTTAAAAACACTCAGTCTAACTCATTATATTTTAAATTATTATAACACTAAAAAATAAAACAAAGAATATTTATTATAATATTTAAGAATATTTATTATAATATTTATAACTTATTGAATTTGTAATCACCGGTTCTCTTTTAAATATTTGTTCATTTAGTATCATGCTCAAAATTTTAGCATATTAAAAATTATGCAAATACTGTTTATTGACGGTAAGATCTATACTGAAATAAAAATAATTTCAATACATAAAAAATATAGAATCAAAATCTTAATTTCAACAAAAGCACATAATCAGAAAAAAAACATCAACTAAATAAAAGAAAATATACCTCAAAAAAAAAAACAATGAAATAAAAATATATAAGAAAATGACACAATAAAAAATTAAATGATATGTGTATAAAAATAAGAAATAAGAAATGATAGTGTAATAGAACACCAGCACATGACAAAACTCGTGAAGTTGACACAGAGGCGCACATGAAACCGAAACCATAACCTGGCCCCACGTGCTAGTCAAAAATCATCTGTACCGTCACGCTATCACCCAACCCAACCAACAAATGGTCTAAATAGACAATTTTGTGCTGTCTGCCTACAATATCCCCTTTAATACCTTAAATTTCTATTAAAAATTATGATTTTTTTTTTTAAAAAAAATGGAAATATCATTACTAAACCAAGGGAAAAATTATGAATTTGAATCATAAAAAGGGCATACATTTTTTAATTTCTCAACATTAATGAATGAATTCGAATATTTCATTTGATTAAATTCGAATTAAATTTCGAACATCAAATGTTAAAATCGAATCACGGTGGAATTTGGTAGTTTTTGAATTCAACGGGATTTAATTGCACGGTCTTTTATACGATATATATCGGTAGTTAAAACAAAGAATATACCTTCATACACGTGGCTTCACATCTGCAGCCCCACGAGTCCTATGCAAGCAAAATTTGTATTCAACATTTACGGGCGGTGCATAAATATAGTCGACAGACACCTATCCTAAATCTCGTACATTATCGATAGGATACCAAGCTCGCATGTTTTAGGAAGGAAGAGATCGCTTGTCCTGTCTGAATTCTTTTTGTAAATCATATATGGCCAGGCAAGGATTGCTTCTCATTTCCATTTTTGCACTGGCTCTTGCCGGATTCTTTGCCTGTGGTGTTTCGTATGACCGGCCGGTGAAGCGCGAAAACATCTACGTCAAACAGTCGGAAGATGATGATTCCTCAACTCCACAACAGGTAAATTAAATTTAATACGTGGTGAATGTTCTTCTAGTCATGCGCTTAAGTAATAATGTTCATCATCAAGGCAATTCCGGTTTTTGTTTCTTGTTTGTTTTATCTTATTTGTTTTGTTGATTGGAGTTTACAGAAAGTTGAGATATTTGGCCTGAAAAAACAAAGATGAGGTGATGCGGTTGTATTTATTGCTTGGAATTTAATTAAACTGCTTATAAAAATAGTTAATTATTCTTAAAATATGGCACAAAGTTGATAATTTCATGTGGTGAGATTGTTGGGA
>CATIWR010143706.1:0-14827 GCA_949677035.1 Omphalea diandra
TGTGTAAGGTTTCAGTGTTAGCCTGCTAAAACACTTGGGTAAGGTTTTGTGTTAGCCTAAGAAAACACTTTATTGTAAGGTTGTGTGTTAGCCATTAAAACACAAGTTGTAGTAAGTTGGGTGTGAGCTTGAAAAACACCATTGAGAGTAAAATACCCAATTGAGTGATTGGGGAGTGGATGTAGGGATTGTTTTGCCCGAACCACTATAAAATCTTTGTCTCCTTGCAATTCTTTCTTCTTCTCTTAATCTTTAGTTTAAATTTTTAAACACCAATTCAACCCCCCTTCTTGGTGTCTAGGGACAACATTTTTAATGCTAATTTTACTAGGTGTACCTTAGATAGAAAGAGTACTTTAGACACATACCAATTACTTGGTCAATGCTTAGTGTCTTAGAGTAGTAAAAAGCAAAACTCAGTTGCTTTATCAACTGCTGAAGTTGAGTATGTGGCAGTTGACCTTTGTTGTGCTCAAATCCTATGGATGAAGCAACAATTTATTGATTACAAAGCAATTATAAATCAAGTCACCATTAAGTGTAATAACACTAATGCTATAAATTTATCTAAGAATTCCATACTGTAACATTCTAGAAGCAAGAATATAGACATTAAACATCATTTTCTTAGGGATCATGCTAATAACAAAGATACTGTATTATAATTTGTTGATACTACCTATCAATTGACATATATTTTCACTAAACCTCTTTGTGATGAAAGGATTCAATTCATCAAAAGAGAACTTGGTATGATTGACGGAAATACCATGGATTAACTTTAACATGTTCTTCTTCTTCACTTTTGTCAATCTATATATGGTTATTGTTAGTTGATACTTGATATGTTGATTGAATTTATTACCATTAAAGTCTTTAGACTCAATAAGCTAAAGATTTTAATTATGTATAATCTTGATCAAAATATCCATATATTAATTGAATTCATAAATGTATCATTGAGTTTGATTAATAATATTCATCAGCTAAGTTTTCAAAATGGTTGCATCTTTGAAAAAATGTGTTTTAAACTTAATTTTATTTTGAAAAATATAACCAATGACTATTGCGTGGTTCCCAATGACCATTGTGTTATTGATGGGTTCCTCATTTTACTTATGTCAGTCCCCAGAATCATTATGTATTTTCAACTACTATTGTTCTTCACCCAATGGCAGTTGCAAGTAGCCACTATCATTGAATGAAGAACGCTTGCTTAAGTAAGCTGACAGTCATGTCCTGCAGTCGTTGTTCTAATCACAATAGTCATTGAATGCTCCCAACAGTCATATTTGTAAATAAGGGAGCTCTTTGAACTTCTATATAAACCCCATTTAACCCTAAAGTAGGTTTTTTTTTTTACTTTCAACTATCTTTCTTTCTCTCTCAAATTGCTACTATTTCTTTTGCATATTCACTTACATTAAACCTCAAACATTTAATTAATAGCACCCAAACCATATTCAACCAAGAGGTACAAGCAAACAACCCATAAAAACCCTCTACCCACCTACTCCAGCTTTAAGACTAAGGAGAATCTAGCCTCCATGCTTGCCCAGTAGAAGAAATGAATTGCAGAACCATCTTTAGTACAACAATCATCCAAAAAATCTAAACTTGGTTTAAAACCTAATGGGAAAGAAAAAGTATGAAGAACAAAACATTCTCCTCCCTTGCTTAAATAGTTTGATCTCAAGATTGAAAAAGAGAATGATTTGGCTTTAAAGCTATTAAAGAGGCACCTAGGAGGTGGAAAGTTTATTGAATGGAGTGATCTATAAATATATGGGCTAGCTGAAAAGGTGGAAGAGTTTATAGTAGGAATTGGATGGGAGTTATTCTGCCATCTTAAAGAACCCTCCTACCTAGAACTCATGGTGGAATTCCTCACCACTTTGGAGGTGTTGGGTAGTGACTATGACATGTATGCCTACGAAGGCTCAATAAAATTAAGATTTTTTTGGAAAGAAGTACATTTTTAGACCCAACTATTTGGTAAAGTGCTTTGATGCTACTACCTCAGGGATAACAAAGCCTCCTCTTACATTCAAGGTTTATGTGAATCGATTCTAAAAGTGTTTCACTAATGGAAAGAGCAATTATAATAGCAAGGCATCAATAATTAATAGTCAAGCCTTGAATAACCCATCGATTCATTACATGGAATATAAATAGAAGAGCTCAGTCAAACGACAATTGCACAATCACTAATTTGTTCTATCTATGGTGCATGAAAAATAAACAAAAGACCAACATTCCATTGTTCTTAATGGAAAAGATAGATGGACAGATGGACAAAGCCAATGAATTTGTGATAGGTCACAACATCATAAGAATTGCCAAGTACGTGTAACCCATTCCCTAAATGGTGGATAAACTGGAAGAGAAAAACATTTTGTTAGAGAAACTGCCACACAATGAATCTATCAGTGAGACGATACTTCTCAGCATGGGAATGTTGTAAAGATTATATTCAGGTATAATTAAAAGAGTACTAGAAGAATGAGAAATTCCTCATCAGGAAGAGAAAAATGAGGAGATTGAGGAAGCCATAAGAACAGGGGTTTCAACAACAAAAGGGATTGGAATAAGTGCTCATGCTCCTGCTACATCTAGTTCATCTCTCACTATCTTTAAAAGAAAAGTTCTTAAGCAACTAGAGACCATTTCCAATGCAGTACAAAAGGTTAAATCTTCTATTGCCTCGCTACACTAGAAGGTGCAAAAACTTTAAAGGGACATGAAGGACATCAACTAGACATTGGATTGGATAGTAGAAGGAATGAACTTACAACCAAGCACTCCAAGTACTCTAACTGAGCTAGATGTAACAAATGAGCCCAAGGACAAACCTTAGAACCATCCTTAGAACCTTTAGCTCAAACCAATTTTCCTTACTCCCTCATATTGCATATTTCATTTCTTTTGTCTTTGTTTTCTTTCTCAAAAATAGTTGATGTAATGGACAATAGTTCAAATGCAATAATATGTTAAATCTTTTTATTTATACTGTTATTTGATCCCATTTCCTTTGTTATTACCATTCATCTATTTCTTTTTTATAATGACAAAGGTGGAGAAGGTAAAGGAGAAGATAATACCAAGGTAAAGGTAAAAAAGAAGGATGATATACCAAAGGTAAAGGAAAAGGTAAATGGAATGTGATATGTAAAAGGTATGTGTATATGGTAAAGAAGCAGAAGTAATAAAGTATGTGTATGATAATGACTTGATATACAAAGGAGAGTATATATATGAACTTACTATGGAAAATAGCTTTATTTAATAACTTATTATAAAATTGCATATAATATGAAATTAAGTGGGAGTAACATGAACATGTTGTTATAACTTGTGCACTTAGTGGTAAATCATATTGGTTGATATTTTCATACATTTAAGAATGAGTTAGAATTTGATTCACTCTATCACATAATGTACACTTTTCATCTTTACAAGGTTGATTAACTTTGATAGATTGTTTGTCATCATAAAAAAAAGGGAGCATATTGAACCTAGCTTGGGAATATGATGACCCAAGCTTGTTTTGATAATTATAAAAACATCTAAAAGCTAACCTTTGTCCAAAGTGTTTGTGTAAAATCTTGCAATCACATCGATTTTTTGAATAAAGATGTTTGGAGAAAGAGTTATGGTGAAAACTCTAAGTATTCAACTCCAATAAGTGTTGCCATATTTTAACAAGCATTGTGACTTTTGCAACGGATGTTAAAGGATCTTAACAAGCATTGAAATGACATCCAAGTATGAGTAAAGTCTTTTAGACCTCTCAACCAGCATTTTTCTCAAAGCACAAAAGGCATTGGATGACTCAATCACTTGAGTTGTTCAAGCTTCTTCACAATAGGTGTGGCACTTGATATCTTAATAAGGCATTGCATTTTCATAACAACAGTCGAAGGAAGTGACTTGATTTGAGAAAAATTTTCAAGATCTCAAAATGAGTGTTGGAGAAGTTCCCAAGCAAAGCTAAGATCTCTTAACCTTCTAACGAGATACTCTAAAAAATTAAATAAACATTGAGATCACTTTCAATAGGCAATGGAAGTTCACCAACAGTCGTTGAAATATTATTGAAAATCTTGAAAAACAAAGCATCAAGTTCACATCCTCCTAGAAACTTATAATGGGTATTATTTATAACTCAACAGAAGTTAAAATTGAATTCCAACAGGCATTCAAAATTGCCAATAACCATTGAAGAGTTGTTGAACAAATAATTGAGAAAGTCAAAAGATGAACATTTAAGCAAATCTCTCTCTAACAGCTAGTTTCAATGAGCATTTTGACAGTACCACTTACCGTTGAAATTGAATCTTATTTGAAAATCACTTAAATGATGACCAAACAATATATACAAGAATGTCCAATAGGCATTGAGTGTTTACTCTGGTGACATGAAGTGATAGTCTTCTTTCTAATGACTAGTTTTATGTCTTTGCCCATAAAAGGACCCTCTCATAATAAAAACAAAAAAGAGAAAACATTCAAAAAGTGAGTATTTCTATAGTGAAAGCTATCTTAGAATAAAAAGGGTGAAACAAGAGTGATCTAGCTTATAAGAGAAGATCTTTGTCAGAGCTTGTAAGAGCTTTCTTCAAAAATGGAGTTTTAAAAATAAGCTTTCAGACTTCTCTCAAAACTCTCAACCAAATCAAACATACCTTAGAGCTTTCTTGCATTTCACATGTTGAAATTGGCAAAAGTGGTATTACTTTTCCTTTTCTAAGTCCTTATTTTAATTCTTCTTTGACTCTAATGTTTACATCATGGGTGGTCCAAGAAGACAAGACTGGGATTCTTCTTTGAATAAAATCGATAGCCTTAAATTGAACTTTGTCTAAGTATGAAAGTTGTTTAGACATTTATGAAAAAGTAGAAATTAGTAGTTTGGTAGTTATGAATAATTATTATACATAATAAAAAGAGTAAAAGGGGCAACTAATTAATAATGGGAGTTAGTTACAAATATGAGTATAGTTGGACTAGTGAAGTTAGCTTATGGGTACTTCTTTCATTCTTCTACTATTTTTGCCAAACTTTATAGTGTGCATTTACACCAATTCAAATTTTTTGTTTCTTTGACATTTGTCAAAGACAACGAGATCTTGTAATTTGTCTTCCTATTTTTGTGTCCCTTGATCAATGTATAAACAAGGGCAATAACAAAATCCCTCTTGAATTGATCATCATGATCTCCTTTTTTTATGATTTAAGCTAGCATTTGTGAGGTGAAAGGACTTTAAATTCTCAGTTTCCATATGTTTCTCCAACTTTATAATAGCTTTTTATATTTAGCTATATCATAGTCATTATTTGCTTCTTTGACGATTTTCTTTCCATGTGGGAAGTCTAGTCTGGAAATGACATCTTCTTCTATCAACTCTAATTTTTCTCCATTCTTCAGTAGAAGAGTTATTTTGTAGAAGTCATAATTTTGGACTAGATATCTGCACAAACGGTTATGACATTCTGATAAAACATGATTCAAAAGACTTTCAAAACCAAATTGACAACTATAGATTAGGAGTCTTGTCTTCTTCTTCAATTTCCTCATCAAAGTCTTTAGCAATGGTTTAAGATTTAACTCTTTTTTATCTTCCATTTTTTTTTTATTTTTTAGAAGATGCCTTTTTTTCTTTTTTTTTTTTAAGCTTAGTTTTTAGTATCCATTTTAATTTTCGTCAGTAGATTAGTGAAAGGGATATTGCATTATAAATTTGTACTTTCAGATTAGGATGTTAGTGTTGCTTCAGTTATTGGTTGTACACTGTCTTCGAATTGAGATTTTGTATTTCTCTTTAAGATTGGGCTATTGTTGTTTCTTCAGTTGTTGGTTGTACACTTTCTTCAGATTGAGCTTTTGGTATTCCTCTGGCTCTTTTGTGTGTTATCTATCATCTTTCCCTCATGGTCCTTCAAAATAAAATCACATTAAAGAAGGAATGACAATGAATATGAATTTTAGGTACATAATTATTAAAGTGGAAGTACATTGGAGTTGTAATGAAAAGAGAGCATTGGTTAACTTTGTGGTAAAAAATTGATTTATTCTATATATATATATATATATATACACCTTCATTTTTGTTTGCAAAATTGATTAAAATTTTCCATTATTATTTTAAACTATTATTTTTTATTATTTTTTCAAGCAGTTAGGATTCAGTTTCTTCTAATTCTTTTCAAATATAATATAAGTGAAAGAATATTAATGATTTTTTTTATGTTTTATATAATTAATTATTTTGTATAATGTAAAAAGTAGATACACAAACACAACCTATATCAATTATAGATTTTGCACTAAATTTAGTTAAAAATTGGTTAACATACTAACATTTTTGGGCAATGATGTTATATAGGGATTTTTTTATAACATGCAAAATATGAATAGTCCATTAAACCTTAATAAGGTGTTTTTTCTTTTATGATATTGATAATATTAAAGCATAATAATGGTAAATACAAATTATGAAAACTTACTTTGTTTGTAGAGCAAAAATGGAGAAGCATAGAGGGGTACTAGAAATGGAGACGTAGAAACTCGAAGCAGAGAGAGGTAGTAGAAATGGAGACGTTGTAAAAAGTCAAAGCAAGGGGGTAGTAGCGTGCAGAGTAGCAGATAGGAGATGGAAGCAAGGTTATGAAATGGCAATGAAACTGCGACTACTAAAATGTGTATGAGCTATTAGTTTTTTTTTTTAATTTTGAATTTGTTGCATTGAAAATAAATAAAAATTGTATGTGTATGAGCTTTGGCGGTTTTAGTAAATCCTGAGTTTGTGATCTCAAGTACATGTCTTTATTACACCATTTGCGATTTTAATGCACCATTTGCTTTTAGGGTATGGAGGTACATTTTGTTTTGAGACATAGGTACATTGATTTTATCCATTATGTTATTTAGTATTTTTTTTTAACAAGTATGTTACCTTGATTTTTTTTTTTTTAATTGAACGTACATTTATGTTTGGATAAGAACGTATTTTTTCTATTATATGTATTTATTTTTTTCATGGCATTTGTGAATAAAATTTTAGAATTGAAGGTATAATAGTAAAATAGGAGAATAGATATATTTAATTTTTAATTTTTTTTGTTTTTTTTGCTTTTTTGACATTTTTTTTCTTGTGTAGCAATCACGTACATTTGTTCTAAAGTATCAGTTCATTGGTATTGAAAAGTAGATACATTGATATTATATTTCATAACAAATGTACCTAAACTTCAATAATAATGTACCTGTTTGGGATTTCTACTGTACCTTTGCATTTTATTTTTGGCTAATGTACAGTAAAACCTCTATATTAATATGATATATCACCAAATTTTATATTAATTAGTGGAGGTTATTAATTTATATATATATATAAATTCTATTATTTATTGTTGTGAGTTACAATATTTATATATATTTTCAAGTAAAGATAGTTGTAAAAATGATTTGTATTTTTCACTAAAAAATAAATGTAAACGATATAAAAAAAAACTTATTCTAAATCTATTATTCATGTATTTTTCTACTTGACCTTTCAAATCCTACCTATATTGTAGCACATAAGGTATTATGAGATATACAATTCGAGATTTAAACAAGTAAGAAACAAACTACTTTAAATAAATGGTTTTGTAAGGAACATTGATTCTGCTAATTAATACTCTTAGTAGTTTTTTTTGTATTAATTATTAGATAGTAGAAATATTAATTTATGTACATGGAACACAGTTGATTCCCTAAAATTTTATTAAATTTTAGAGATTATTAATTATTATGGTATTAATTTAGAGAAGTTTTACCATACTACTTAGTCTCAGGTACTTTGTTTTGAATTCCAAGTGCATTGGTATGTAGTAGTAGGTACATTGAAATTGAAGTTAAATTTAAAAGAAGAAATTGTTGAATACTAATATTCCTATTGTTGAATACTTATGCTCCTTTATGTTTCATTTAATATATATATATATATATTCTTTTTTTTTTGTACTTATTTCACACCAAAAATAATTGAAATTTAAAGACTTGAGAAGTAATAGTCAAATGCATGTACATTGGTGTTGGGTTACAATAATTCTATTTGTATAAAGGTATCAATAATTTCTCTTGCTGCATTGCATGAATCCTTTTTTTTTTTTTTGCTTCCTTGATTACTTCATCTTTGGAGTTGTTCTGGTTTGATGTTAATATTGCTAAGCAATATTTTATCCTTAGCGAGTTTAAAAATAGGTCCTATACAAAACAAGATTTGAGAAATAAGAATATAATGCTTCAATTAGAATAAGGAAAAAAATAAATTAAAAAAAAACTATTATAACTTACATCATCTTTCTTAAGATTGGAATCCTAGTTGTGGTCTTCTCCTCTATAGGACTCCATATGTCTCATGCAGTAAATCCCACAATCTATATAATTTGTGTTTGATCGTCATGACATTTTAAGCAATGTTTCCTTAAATTTTTTTTGGATCTTTATCTTTTTGAACTGATCTTGATGTTAAATAATTGCCATATACGTCAGCCTGAAATAGTTCAATAAATGAATTTAGAGTTTTATAATCAATGTAAACCTTTTTTGTATATAATAATATGAACTTGCTTTTTGTACAACTTACAAGTTGCTTTGGGCATTTTTCATAATTTTGTTTGTAAGTCACTTTTTGTGATAGAGATTTGTGATCTATGATTTCAATACATGAACTTTCAAAATTCAAGCATACTAAGAAGTAATGTTGTTGGTAAAGCACAACAAAAATACCTATATTTGACATTATTTAAAAAATGGATTGTTAGTTAAGAACGTAATGTTATAATGAAAATTGAAGAAGTACTTAATTGTTCAACATCTAAAATATCAATATTAGGAATATTTTTTTAGCTCCACATCCAAAATGTTATTGAAGTTTATTTGCATTTATTTTTTACTTAGGTCTTTCATGTATGGTATGCTTGAGTCAAATTGGAACTGCAAAACAAAAAAAAAAAAAAAACAAGTTGAAAGTTAGTATAACTAATAATCGTAGATAAACATTTAAAATATGATCAATGAGATGAGTACTTTACATATGCTTTGGGTGAGAAAAAAAATTCTTTTTGGCCATTGCATTATACATCTAAAGTCAAGCATATTCATTCGAACAACTCAAATTTCTAATATTAAACAAAAAAGTTGTTGGCCAGTTGAAAGGTTGTTTATCTCTTCACAGTTAGCCCAAAGATCATTTTAATTGAACAAAATTTTACTGTAAGAGAAAAAACTTTATTATTGAATGACATATAAGCTATTTATAATCAATAATGAATGAGAAAGTAATAGATTAGTCTTAGTTTTTGTTGTTATCTTCATCATATTCCATAAAAGTAAGGTCAGGAACTATTCTTTCTTTTTATGTAACATTTTTCATCTTGTCATTAAATTGAGTCCAAAATAGAGATGTAAAATTTATTTGAAGATTGTTTAATGTTCTTGTTAACCATTGTCTTCTATCTACATCTTCTATCTTAGATTCGAATTCATTCATTATTCTTTAAGAATTACAAAGTCAATGAGTATTAGAATTGAAACATGAGACATAGGTTATGTGATGTATGTGCAATATAAATAGTAAAATGCGAAATTGTCAAACTTACTAGTAAAAAATGTTTCCAGTAATTTCAGTTGATGTGTTATCTTCGATAGTTGTTTGTTATTGTTCATCTAAAGAAATACCTAAGGAGAAGGAAGGTGCTTCTTTTTGTTTTTGAAACTTTTGAAGTTTCAACTTAATTTCTCCAACAACTTCAAGGAAACTTGGGTCATTAAATATATCATCATCTTCATTAGTTTTTGTACTTGTTGATTCATTTCCTTGAGAGTTCTAGATATTGTTGAATGTTTCAATGAAGCAATTTAAGGTCTTCTTCAGATTGCTCACTTTCTATTTCAACCATTGCTTCTCCAAATGCAACAATGTCAACAGTCATTTTCTTTAAGATTGAGGACATTTTATCGACAAAAGACTTCTAAAATTATAGAAACAAGTAATGTTTATGAGTGGTAAATATAGATAAACATTATATGTATTTAAAGCTACATGCAAAAGTAGGGTGCATTTTTTTAATTTTTTTTTAAGTGTAGGTACATTGACATTGATTTTTTAGGTATATTAGTCTTTTGTATGAGGTACATTATTTTTTTAAATAGAAGGTACATTGTTTTAAAATATTGGGGTTCATTGGTGTTGAAAAAAACTAATGTTTTGTTTGATGCCTTATTCATGTCTGTATTGCTACTTGTTTCACTGAATTGTTTTTCTTTATTTTGATTTTCTTTTTCTTTTAGTTCTAAACTTGTAGTATTCATAGTTGGTACAACTTTTTCTTTTCCAACTTCTTTTATTTCTACTTTTATTCTTTTTGTTACTTCCTTAGCAGTCCAAGAACTCAAGGTTGGGAACTTCCTCGTGATAAATTGTGTAGTTTTGAATTTTACTCTATTCAAGTACAAAAGCTGTTGAATGAAAATTAAAAAATAAACATTTAGCGATATGAATATAATACTTATAAGTGGTGAGTATATGAATTAAAGAGGGTAAATAAAGGAATAATCAATAAAAGAAATTAATTACTGTAAGAGTAAGGGTGGACCAGCAAAAGATGAAGTTGGTTTCTTCTTCCATTCATCTACATAATGCACCAAAATGTTTATGGCATAATAGCACCAATTTAAATTCTTTATTTGATTCAAATTGATAAAGAAATATGAGACTTTGTAATTAGTCTTCCTGTTTTGGTGCCCCTTGAGCAATGTTGAAATAAGTAGCACGACAAAATCTCTCTTCAATTGATTTCCATAATCTCCCTTTCTTTTTTATAATGTCATTTGTTATAACAAATTTTAATGGACTTCCTTTTGTGATTCTCCATCTTTCCCTTGAGAATTTGAATCTCTTTTAGCTTCTACAACTTTTTCAGTCCCATACGCGAGATCCATTGTGTAAACAACATGTTCTTCAATCAAATTAATTTTTTCTTCATTTTTTAAAAGTATTAGAACTTGTTTGAATCATATTTTTCAATCAATATATGCACAAATTGTCATTACATTCTGATAACGTTAATCTGAGAATATATCCAAATCTAATGTCTTGTACTGCTTAGCATTGGTTGTTAGAAAGATTTGTATCAATTTATATAAAATTGATGGTGACATTTTGGTTAGTAACCTTTTATCTTTGGTTGAAGTCATTATTTGGTCTTATATCTCTTCATCTGATTGTGGGTGAACTTCATTTTTATTTTACTTCTTGTTATCAGTTTTTTTTTTTTTTTCTTGAGGTTGGTCTTCTTATTGCTTTTGTGCATCAAGTCTTTTTTCATCAGGAGCTTTTCTTTTCTTTAAAGGTATGATACTTGTTGATTTGTTTGTTTATCTTGTATTTCTTTCTTTTAGTATAATTGATTCACACTGTTGTTCTGATATGTTATAATTTTTCTTATTGGATATGTTTTTCGTTGCCATTTTCTTGGAAGATAAAAGTAACGTGAAACAACATGCTAGAAAGAATTTAAATAGTTTATGAATTTTTTTCCATTTTTGATCATTTAACAATGAATTGTAGAACTGCATGGTTTGTATTTTTTTCATGCTGTTAAAAAAAAAAAGGCAAGTACATTTGTGTTGAGTTATAGGTACATTATTATTGATATGTAGGTATATTGATATACGATTTGAAAAAATGATGTACCTGCAATGATATATTAATGTACCTGTAGCGAAATATTATTGTATATGTTTTACTATCTGTTTTGGTGTTAGTAATGTACATT
The DNA here is from genome assembly GCA_949677035.1 of Omphalea diandra. Lineage (NCBI taxonomy): Eukaryota > Viridiplantae > Streptophyta > Magnoliopsida > Malpighiales > Euphorbiaceae > Omphalea > Omphalea diandra. The sequence continues at coordinate 11,827 of CATIWR010143706.1, forward strand.
ATTATTGACATGTAGGTACATTGATATACAATTTGAAAAACAATGTACCTACAGTGATATATTAATGTACCTGTAGTGAAATAATAATGTACATTTTTTACTATGCGTTTTAGTATTAGTAATGTGCATCTTTTTGTATTGTAATGTATATGAACGAAAAGAAATAAAAATCAAATAAAAAAAGCTATTTAATAAAAAAATATTTTAATTTTGGAATTATTGATATTAGTTAAGAAGAATTAATGTATCTGTGTGTTTTGTGTTATTACGAATTGATATCAACAAGAAGAAATAAAAATCAAATAAAAAAAAACTATTTAATCAGTAGAAGATAAAACTATTTTACTTTTTACAACTACGGATATTATACAAGAACAAAATGGTAAGAATTTTTATTTTTTTGTTTCAAGCGTTAAAATACTAATATGAAGTTGGTATGAATAATGTTATTCTAGGTATTTTATTTTATTTTTGTAAGTTGTGAAAGATTAAAATGTTTTTATTATGTTAAAATTATTTAGTTAGCAAACCTAATAATTATGAACAAAAATCCAATATCGCTGAAAAAAATAAAAATGGAAGACTTGTTATTTATGATGAGATTTGTACACTGATGAAATAGATTTTACAGCTTTTTGAAAGTAAAGGTGATGTTTGTTAATGGCAGTAAAAGTAGGAAAAACAAACATCTAAAGTGTGATAGAAAATTGGGGACGAAGGTGAGTAATTAATATACTAAATAAATATGTTTGGAGGCACGATTAGTAGATTAGGTCGTAAAAGAATCGATGGGTTTTTGGAAGGATGGACACATGAGAAATTTTTTTTTTTTTTTTATGTGAAATGATGTGTATTGAGTTTAGACTCATGGTGTATCCTGGACACAAGTCTAGGATATATGTACTATAATTTTAGGGGGTTAATTGTGCACTCTTAAAAAGTGTTTGGAGATCAAATTGGGCTAATTATTCAGATAGATAAAATTTAAAATTGAGGGTCTGTTTAATTTTGAAAAACAAAACCTATTTCCACAAAATTTTTCCAATACAACTAGAAAACTAAATTTATTGTTTAGTTGCAATATTTTCTAATTTAGAAAACTATTTTCTAAATTCTCAAAATTATAACATGTATTGGAAAATTAAAAAAAGATGTTTTCTAAATTTTTCTAAATTTTTTCTCCTTTTTTTCTTCTCTCTCTATGGTCCTCACCTCCTTTATATATATATTTTTTAATTTTTAGTTATATTATTATATTATAATTATTATTTTCTATTATTTTATTAATTTTGTTTACCAAACTTAGTTAAAATTTTTATTAAACTTTTATTTGATTTTAGTTTAGTAATTAATTTTCCTCGTTTTCATCTAATCAATCTTCTATTGTCATCTTCTTCATTTTTGTCAACCATTGTTGTCATCTTAGATATTTTGTCATCAATAAGACTATATTTATATTTTAATTTGTGGCTTTTTTGTTCAAAATAAATTACAAAGTGAAAATAATATATTATATTTGAATAAAATAATGCTTTTAAAAATACACTATAAATATTTCTATATTTGTAAATAAATTATATATAAATAAATTTAAGTTAAAAATACAAATGATGAATTGAATACATTAGAAAAATATAAAAAAATAATTTGAATAAATTAATAATGAAAAATATACTTTATATTTTTATAAAATTTTTAATATAATTTCATATAAACATTAAACTTGAAATTGCTATCAATAATTTTTCATTTGTAATAATTATATTTATATTACATAAAAATTTATCAATCGCTCAGAAATTGATTTTGAGTAGTTATCATTTTTTTAACTTTGTCTATTATACATATAGTTCAGTATAATACATATGTAATTTCATTTTAAATAAATTAATTTATTAAAATTAATTTAATGTATATAATTATTTTTTATAAAATAAATATATTTAATATTAAATACTACCATACGAATCACAATGATAAATATTATACTAAATAAAAAATTATTATAAAAAATTTTATTAGAAAAAATAAAAATAATGAGAACATAAAGAATTGAAAAATAAAAAGTTGGACAAACAAATATGAATTTCTGTTTTCATTTTCTTTTTGGAAGATAGAAAATTGGAAAACAAAAAAAAAAGAAAAAGAAAAAGAAAACTAGAAAAGGAAAATATAAAATATTTTTCAAAACTAAATATGCCCTAAATTATTAATCATTTTAATTAATTTTTAAATTAATTTTAGTTTAATGTTTTATTTAAAATTATTTTGATAATGTTATGTTTATTTTCTTTATTTTAAAAAATGTTTGAGTTAGAAAAATTAAATTAATCAATACTGCTATTGATTATTTAAAATCTTAATTTTCGTCTTCCTTTAAGTGACTATGATAATTTACTTTAGCTTTTTAAATTATATTTCGTAATATTATACATGAATTCTAATTATTGATTAAAATATAACATTTCTATATTTTGAGATTTTTTTTATTACTTATAACTAGCTTCTATTTGCAAATTTTTAAATTTTTAACCAATTATTCAATTTTAAAATTTATATTATAAAATTTATTATTAATTGAGAAAGAAGATCACTTTTTTTTTTTTCTCAGAATTGCTATTATAACCATGCTAAATATTTTAATATGCCTTAAACTATTTAGATTTTAAGAAAAATGTATTTTCAAAATCATCCAAGAAAATAGAATTTTAGTCAAATTAAAATATATATATACATATATATAATCAATTACCATTTTACCCTTTATAATAAAGAATTTGAAGTTTTTGGCGTTCTAAAACCCACAGCGTGGTGCCTTAGCTTTTTATTCCGGCGATTATATCACAGACTCAAACCCTAGCTTCTCTGCAAAACAAAACAATAGGTAATCCCCTCGGCTCGCCTTTCAGTTTCTCTTGGTTGATCAAATGTTTCATAATTTAATATATATATATATATATATATATATATATATATATATATATATATATATATATATATA